>BPTQ01000005.1:326814702-326903346 GCA_019973895.1 Chrysanthemum seticuspe
CAACCTTCGGCGTATCCCGCCAAAGTCGGTTGGGAATGATTATCTTCGTATTTTAGAAGATATCATGTATCAAATCCATAAATAGATTTGGGCTTGGGCTTTCGTGAGCCCAAACCGTTATTGAAAATGGCCCAGGTCGTACCGGGCTTGTTAGTATTGGGTTGTGGTCGGGTTTATGACCCGATACCAGACTATACGTCATCACAAATTGTTATGGTTAATTTATATAAAACGTCAGCGTAAACAAGTTAAGAGCTGGTATGTTTCTTTATTTCTTTTCCTACCTTATTCGTAGTTTATGATAAACCAAATCAATCTGGTCTATATAAAAAATGCCATGCACAATGGGTATTTGAAAAAATATTCGATTAAAGAAACCCTATAATAAAGCATTAAATTTAGAAAAATTTACGATATAGTGCACACCCTAGTTCGGTTTCCTAGATCCGCCACTACTTCACATATATTTTTTCAATATTGAATACAACAATCATATTCATATTTTGACAACAACAGGTTATTGTACAAAAACTATTCCAATAGGTAAATTAAAAATAACTTGTTTCCATTTTTTTATTTTTTTTTATCTTCTCAGTGTGTGGTATATACAATGTCATACACTTTGGCTGGACTTGCTAATGAATGAAATGCTTGACAAGTGTTTGATGAAATGCATATGTAAGAAGACATAAAAATCAACACTTCTATGAGGCAGGGTTAACTGTCAAGATCTCCTGATTACAAGCTGTTCGGAATGGTGTGTTGCAAGATCTACTGAGTACAAGTTGAATATGAAGGATAACTGTCAATTTTAATGTCGTGTTTACTTTTGTTTCTCTCAACTCTTGAGCATGTAAAAAGTAAATCAGTTACGAGTGAAACATGAATTGTAATAGAATTTGTCTTCTCTATTTCTGATAGTTGATGTTCAATCTATTTTTCCACATGTGCAAGCAATGAATGTTATATTGCAATATGCTTACAAACAGATACATGTATAGATCCCCTCAAACTAAAGTATGTGTCATTTGTCTGTATTTTTTCATGTGTTTTACCAAAAGCTTTGAACTTCTACTTGTATGTCCCATCTATATATAATTACGATCATGAAGCGATTGCATGAGTGTCTGGTCTCCATGCCGACTTCTGGGCACTTAGTATCCTTTCTTTGTTCTTAGAAGCCGTTAAGTGGACATCCGAGTGTAGTGACTTCAGCAATTGCTCTACTTCCACTAATATGCTGGGCTCGTCACGAATGATCAAATTTCCCTTTTGGCCTCACAATTCTATCAACCTCTACAATAACAGGTGCAACGTCACACCTGCACCACATTCGATGATCCGCATGGATGAGATCATAAGTCTGAGGGTACGTGCTAAAAGAATCACACAAGTCATGGTAAATTCCAAAAAGACCCCTCTCAAATATTATTGGTAGTGTATCAGGAGAGTTTGTGTTCATGACATTCAGCACCCACATCTTTAGGTCTTTCAATGCTGCAGCAAATCTGTATAAAAATGCGTTAAAACTTAGTCAAATCGCAAATAATATATTCTGATTGATCATGTGACGAGCGCTTTAGTCTTTTAACACTTAGCCACCATAAACAGCTCTCATATCCATGACATTCTTACATTTGTCCAGTTGAATCCCAAGTCACTCATATGATTTGCTAACAACACGTTTCCAACGGACATAATCTGATTTACTAACAACACGTTTCCAACAGACATAATCTGATTTACAATCATCTGCAGTTGGTTTCCCATTACTCAACCCCTTTGATTGCTATGTCAAAAAAAGCTCATAGTTTTCATATGATTATACAACCATAATAATTAGACTGTAGACAAATAATTTGAAGTTTCATTCCCATGGAGATTTTGCACTACAGAAGATGGGAAGAAACAAAGCGGTAGGGTCGGACCAAATCCCCATTGAAGCATGGAGGTGTCTTGGAGATGAGGGAGTCGATTGGCTGACTTGCCTCTTCAACAAGATTTTCTCCGATGCTAAGATGCCCGAAGAATGGAGACTCAGTGAAGTCATCCCCATTTACAAGAACAAGGGAGATGTGCAAGTTTGTAGCAATTATAGGGGCATTAAGCTCCTTAGCCACACCATGAAGCTTTGGGAGAGAGTCATTGAGAAAAGGTTGAGAAGGGAGAGGAGGGTGTCTGAGAACCAATTTGGTTTTATGCCACGAAGGTCATCGATCGAGGCTATCCACCTCCTCAGAAGTCTCATGGAGAAGTACCGAGAAAGACAAAGGAACCTGCATATGGCGTTCCTTGACCTGGAAAAGGCATATGATAGTGTCCCACGTGAGCTGATCTAGAGATCTCTTATTGATAAGGGAACACCAAGGAGATACGTGAGAGTCATTAAGGATATGTACGAAGGGGCTAAGACCCGCGTACGGTCTACAGTGGGGACCTCAGAGTTCTTCCCTGTGGAAGTTGGGCTCCACCAAGGATCTGCCATTAGTCCTTACCTATTCGCTGTGATCCTGGATGAGTTATCTAGAGGGATTCAAGAGGGCATTCCGTGGAGCATGATTTTCACTAACGACATTGTTCTGGTGGCAGACTCGGCGGAAGGGTTAAACAACAGACTGGAGCAATGGAGGGAGGCCCTTGAAGATAATGGTCTTCGGGTCAGCAGAGAGAAGACTGAATACCTGAGATGTGAGTTCGGGAGGATCGAGTCAGGCCACCAGGAAGATATGGATATTCGCATAGGTGACCAGATCCTACCACCTAAGGAGTCTTTTAGATATCTAGGATCGATGATTCACAGATCAGGGAGGATAGACGAGGACGTGACCCATCGGATTCGAGCTGGATGGACAAGATGGAGGGCGGCGTCGGGAGTCCTTTGTGATAGGAACGTCCCTTGCAAGTTAAAGAGAAAATTTTACAAGGTGGCGATTAGACCGGCTATGCTGTATGGGTCTGAGTGTTGGCCCATCTCCAAGGCGCATGCTAACAGAGTAGAGGTGGCGAAATTGAGAATGTTAAGATGGACTTGTGGGAAAACCTTGATTGACATGATCCCGAACGGTGTTTTCAGAGAAAAACTTGAGGTCGCGAATATTATCAAGAAGATGAGAGAAGGAAGGCTGAGGTGGTTCGGCCATGTCAGGAGGAGGCCACAATCAGCGCCTGTAAGAAGAGTCGAAGCGCTAGTAGTTGATGGTGTGAGAAGGAGGGGTAGACCCAATCTCAGGTGGGAGGATAGACTTAAGCTCGACATGAAGGAGCTGCTCTTGTCCGAGGACATGACCTCAGATAGGAATGCGTGGAGAGATAGAATTAGGATTTGCGGGTAATTAGGTGTTAGGCTTTCTGAAGCCTTGCCTTGGTGCCTAGTTTTTGCCTTTGCCTTAGCTTAGGCCCCTTGCGTGTTTTTGCATTGCTCTTTGTTGCCCCTTCAGGTTGCCTTTTTGCCCTTACTTTAGGTCCCGTGCCTTGCTCTTGGTTGCCCCTTAGGTTGCCTTTTTGCCCTTACTTTAGGTCCCGTGCCTTGCTCTTGGTTGCCCCTTAGGTTGCCTTTTGCCCTTGCTTTAGGTCCCGTGGGTTGTGCTGCCTTCCTTTGTTTTGCTCCCTTAGGTTTGCCTGCCTTTGCGTTTTGTTTTCTGGTATGCTCTGTGGGTGTTTGTGTGTGTTTGGTCTGCCCTTTTTCGCCTGCTTTTGCTTGATGTCCTTTTGCTTCCTTTTGCTCTATCTTCTCTTCTTTCTCTCCCGCACACGTGCACAAGCCGGAGGTCTCATTGGAAGCAGGCTCCTTACTCCCGGGTTTATCCTTGGGGTAGGGGTAGGATCTGTCTACATTCTACCTCCCCCATACCCTGCCTCGGCGGGATTGGGTTTGTTGTTGTTGTTGTTGTTGTGTTCCCATGGAGATTTTAAAGCTAGCACACGTGCATAAGGTTGAGTTTTAAATGGCGATGATAGAGGATAGAGCAAAGCCAAAACAGGAACAACTAAGTAGTATTGATTTTGCAACAAAAAATGACGAATGGAAATAGAAAGAAGAAAAAGAATGCATCACTATTGAGAAGAGAAGAAGATGAAACGTGGCTAGGTGGCATGGGGATCTCATTTTGTAAGATTATTATCAAAACAACGTAGTTTTGAGGGTTCTATACCCAACCTTATATACACAACAGCCACACACTCACTTTCCCCATAAACAAATACCCCTTTTTGAAACAACCTATTTAATGAATGGAAGTGCCCCGATTTTTATTGTGAAACGGTATAACCACGGTATATAATATACTAGATTCGAAATCCGTCTAAAAAACAAAGAGGATGAGAATCATGAGATAAACAATTATTTAACTCTTATTACATGTGAATTCTCAAACACGTAACTGAAACATCATCTTATTCTCTTATAATAACTCCTTTAATATTACGTGTCACAAAGTATGTGCATTATGCTATAATTCTACCTATTATATAAACCAGAGTCTTCTTTTAACTGTAGAACATTTAGGAGATGACACATCAGCAGCCAAATACCTTTTAAAAATGCCATCTATCACTATGAGGACTTTCAAATATTGACACTTCAGCAACAAATAGCTGTCAAGCTTTGAAAATTTAAGTACCCTCTCTTTCAAAGCCCACTTGCTAACTTTCACTTTTACTAAAACCTTCTCTCATCAATCACCCATTAAATCTCTCAAAACTTCGATTGTCCTCTCCACAGTTGCTATTTTTAACGGTGACGACATATCTCTCTTCCTCGCTTATTTTTATATTATGATCATATATCCAATCTTACTTGTGGCTGATTTGTGTAGGAAGGGTTTCTTTAACTTCAGCTTTTGAAAAGGTGGTGGTAACGACATGATGAATATTTCTTATGTGAGACACACTATGACAATAATCTTTTGTTATGATAACCAAGAGACAGTATGTTTAAAATTTTACATGTCTAAGTTTTCAACAAATTCAGGTGCATTTGTGTCTTTCGTATTTTAATAAGATTATGCGTGTGTTTTTTTCTCTTTGTGTGTGTGTGTGTGAGAGAGAGATTTAGGTGATGGGATTGTTTGTGCCTCTTCTTCTATTGTTATAGATTTGGTTGAGTAAAAGAAGAAAGTATTTACACGAGTATTTGTCAATGTAGGACATGAAGATACAAGAGCATGATCATGAATCTTTATAGAGATTGAAGGTTAAAAGATGTGGATGGTTTGTAGTTTTCTCAAGCATTAGCCTAAGTTCTATTTCTATAAATTTGTTTTTACAATATAATCCATGTATATCTGTTTTAGTTATATATATTTCTACTAATAATACATAGGAACGTACATAGTATGGTGTGATTTCAGATTGTTATTAGTGGAATGAAAAAAAAGGTATATGAAAATATGAAATTGGATATTGATTGGAAGAAAAAGGTTAAAAAAGGCTTATAACATGATTTGAAACTGTTACTACGAATTACTGGAATGAAAAAAATAAGGTATCTGAAAATATGAGATAGGATATTGATTGGAAGAAAAAGGTTAAGAAAGGCTTATAACATCCATTGGAAATCATGTTTTTTAAGCTTCATACATATTTAGTTATAAATATGAATTGCATTGCAAAATTCAACCAAAGTTACTTAAGGATGTTTTAATTTTTCTAATACTTTTTTTATTTTTATAGATAATGAGCATATATATTTTCATTAGACTGTTATTGAAACAAAGTAGCCATTTTGAAAACAAGTAACTTCATTAAAACAATAATATAACTGAATCATAGCTTATTTTGTTTTCACTTGTTTGTGAAAACATATAATATTGAGTTTAATTTATATTAAAAGTGGAAACGGAAATGTTGGTTGATTATCTATCTACTGTATAATATTTACGTGTACCAATTTTACCATGTTTAATCAACTAATTTCTTTTGTGTTGCCATGGACTTTTTTTAGGTTATATAGTGAAGGCCTTGGAGAATGAAGAGAAAAAAAAAGCATGGTGTATTTACGTGTGTCAGTAGAGAAGAGAAAAACATGAGTTTGAGTGTGAAGATAGACAAAAGTATGTTGTTAGGTATTTGACTATTTCATTATGTTTATTGTAATGGGAGAGAGAGCTTAGATTCTTTTGTCATTTCATTTATTTTTTCCCAATCTAATAAGGTAGGTGTCTCGATAAATTCACATGATGACTTTTGAACTACAGTATTTCTCAACTTTTGGAATTATGGATGTTTTGACTGTAAGTTTTATCGATAGTGATTTATTTGCGTTTATCTCAACCAAATGATAAATAGTGTTTGTTGCCAACATCAAACAAAAGACAATTATTTTTTAAATGCATAATTGACTATTAGCATAGTACCCGTGCAAGCAGCAGCGGTATTCAACATGTCAGTTTTTCTCATACCTTGATCTTTAAACGATATGCAATGAGAGTTATTATTTGACGGTTTACCCGTTTGATAGTTCGAAAAGAGTAGATGTGTTTAAATTTCCGTAAAGTATAGCAATACGAATAGAGTATATGTGTGTTTAAATTTTCGTAAAGTATAGCAATGCGAATATAGATATCCATACTTATACTCATTTGAACTTTGTATAACTTGAATGTTTATGATAAAAATTACAACTATAAATTTGTATTATTGTAAGTTTGTACCATCTTATTTAATACTCATTTAATATGTCATTAGTGTACATTATAATGCAATTATTATAGTGTAGAATTTAATTATATGAATTACTAATTATAGTAAGATGCGTAGGCCTAAAAAATTAAAACTTCCTTCTTTAGAATGTCCTAAATACATTATAAGGTAGTAAATATATAATTATAGTAACTTATCAAGTACTCCTTTAATTATAAAATAATATTTCACATTTTTTAGACGTATTAATTTAATTGTCAATTATTAAATATAAACAGGACAATTTAATCGAATTTATAATACTATCTTTGCTTGAAATTATTATTGCAAATTTTAAAAAAGAAGGTAAAACTGTCATTTTTAACAAAAATAATAAAAAGAAAGTAGTAATAATTAGGTTTTTTTAAATTGTGTATTTTTGTTGGAATACAATAATTTTGAGACGGATGAAGTATTATTGGTTTTTCGGACTTAAAATGAATATATACAGGTTTCACTAATGTAGTGCTAAAAATAATGATGGTATAATATGCAGCGGCGGATCTAGGAATCCGTTGTAGGGTGTTCACATAATGAAGAAATTCGGTTCAAGTTTTTTCGGGTCGAATAATTTTTTAGCGGACTTTTCGGTTTGGATTTCTTTACTTTTCCCTATTTTTCTTAATTGGTATAATTAATGCTTGAAGTTAGAATCAAAATTTTAAGCTTACTTAACATAAGTATTAAATATAGCTACGAGATTATATTATTGTGTCTACTAGTATATGAATGAGAAATAGAAGAAAAAAGAAAACTAGAGTGGTGTAAAGATTTTTTTTAGCTAGTACTCCGTAATATAAAAAAGTTGAGAGCTATATATACAATTGGGACCCACTTCACTCCACCATCACACATATAACTTGTTGACCACACGTTTCAACCTACATTTACAATATCTTAAAACCAGCCTTCTTTCAAAGACCTCATCAAACCTCCATTGTTGTTACCATTCTGCAAGTTCTGCAACCTTAAAATTTTGTTTTCATTTGTTTTGGCAGCTATCAAAAAGGGTATGCACCTTATTTTTATAGGGTATGCACTCGTTCAAAATGACCAAACAGAAACACAAAATGTAATTTTTTTACACTAAGCCAAGATTTCATAGGGTATGCAAGTGCATATCCTATCTTGCATGTAGATCCGCCCCTGATAATATGATAAGAAAAATGTGGTTAATATAACTGTCATCGTTTAACTTTTTATTGAGCGTTTATAATGTGTAAACTTCGTTTTAGACACGAGACAAAATGCGTTAACAAAATAATATGTAGCTGGGCTAGATAAATTAAGCAAGTGATATTCTTTCCTTGAAAAAACACAAAGAAAACATGTTAGAGAAAAGACAAAGAACAATATGGATTTTATGACAACTCAAAATTGAAAAAAAGACACTCAATAGTAATTTTACACTGTGTATATACACACACTGTTTTCTATTTTGTGTGTGTGTGTGTGTTACTTTTATATATTTGCGAGTTATTAACTATTGGTTCTAGGTAGTCGACATAACGACATTGATTCCACATATCGTTTACAATACAAGGTCGTCCGAATTCTTTTTATTTAAATTAACTAGCTTAAAAGGTTTTTTAAAACCTAAGATTAAGGTGAGCTTCTCCCTCATATACGAATTGTAAGACACTTTCCTCATACGCAACGAGGACCAATTTTGAGCACAAGTAAGTCGTTCAATTGACCGGCTTGTGGTGTTAGTTGTGTGTGTAATGTTATCTTTTGTGAGATATATTTGTTTTTAAGTGGGATAGTTATGAATAGTAAAGTGGGTTGTCTTATTACACCTTGTTGGTTGTGATGTTGGTAGTGGAATGAAATGTTGTTGTGACGTTGAGTTGACGATAATGATGTTGATCACCACTACACCCAGTCTAACATATGTGCGTTTTCGAAAGCATCAAATATAAGCTCCATGGGCCGTGCTTAGCACGGCCTAATACGCTACCTAGTAGTGTATATTGAAACACAATTTTAAAATTGATGCCACATAGTTATAGAAGTTGTGTACAATATACCTGGCGCTGATGTGGCACCTGAAAATCCTATGTGGATGATCACCTGTCAATCTTACTACGTCACGCACCTACCCTTAGACATTTCTACTCGTGTCGTGATTGACTTAAAACCAAAATAGTGATACACCTTTTTCTACTTTTGCGGTCAAACAGCATGTAGGATCCAGATTATTTTGACAAACAGATGGGCATTGTGTTGGATACTTGGATGATTCCAAATGCTAGAAATCGCTGGATTTATGAATAGTCAAACTGGGATTAAAAGTGTCTTTTTTACCATAAAGTCAAATGCAGTCTCACTGAGAAGATCAATCATAAAGCAAGCAATAATAATCATATAAGCATAGGCAAACTGCAAACATGCTAGTATAGTAGTATGTGTCCACAACAATAAGCAAAATCCTATTGCTGACCACTTGTTTTATAGAAATTGGAAGGCAAAGATATATAAAACAATAGTTTTGAATATCCATATGAAAAATGTTGAATACAGAACTCTTTGGAATAATGGGTAATATAATAAAGGACCAGTACTTTTACATGGCATTGAGTAAGTATTACGGTTCGTACGAAGGAAATATAATATTGAATTTAGGATGTTAAAATGTTATAGTAAATGGCATTCCTTTATCAGAGATTTTCCCAAGTGACCTGCACAAAAATACAATAGGGCAAATTTTCTTTGCGGAAAAGAGATTCCTATACACTTTTGACAACAAAAAAAAATAAAATGAAACATATATACTTTTCCTTGCGCCGCTTCACTTCTCAGCATCTTAAGTATGTGACCCACATATGGACCAGATAGAAATGCACAATCTTGATTCTTCACCACTTGTAGTTACAGCTATACTTATACCGCTGACATATCTCCTAGAATTTTGTCACGTGTATAGTGCGCTATCACGTGCATAAGACACAACCCTAGCTTGACTCATGAAGGCACACTTCTACTCATGGCTTAGCGTAGGCTAAGAGTCTAAGACTATCCTACCATACTTCTCATGCCCATAAATATGGCTTCAAGCTCATTAGTTTCTTTCATAAATCATAATCGGAAGTAAAACGAAACCTCAAAATTTCACAGCCATCACTAACAAAATGTCTAGTGTTACAAAGAAAATCAGAGGGTGGTCATTCATGATATATGCAGAAGAACACTATGATGGAAGTGACGGCTACGACTATCTACCATCAGCCTATAGGTTAGAAGGGGAAGGTGATGATGATGATGGAGATTATGACTATGCTCCAGCAGCATCAGAGGGTGATGATGACGATGGAGATTATGATTATGCTCCGGCAGCGTAAAACAGCTACTTAACCAATAACATGAAGTCTTCTAACATCGACGGGATCACTAGTTAGAATAAGAGGGAGATGAAACCCATATCATGGGGAACTTTTAGTTAGCTTTGAGAATGTAATTGATTAGTTAGATTGCTATACGATCTTACTGTATAAGAAGTGCTTATGAGATGTAGGTGTCTAATCGAAGCTTTAACAGCCCAGTAGTGTAGTACATTTTCTCGAACAATAAATGGTTCTAAAAGGAGTTTCTAACAGCCCATGCTTGCATACATCTACATCAATGTTCAAAGTATCCATCTAGCACAACACAGAAGTCCGATTTGTTTTTGAAAGAGGCAAAAGTCTAAATATATAAACACATGGAACAAGCATATTACTAAGAATTGTCTTAAGGATAAACCAAAACTAATACACACCACACTTAATATTATTAGTCATCGTCTTTTTTTTAAGACAAAGCAAACAAGGATATTTGATTAAGATGCAAACTGTTCGGGACAAAATAGTCTGATCCTAATGATATAGCTTAAGAATATTGACTTTTTAATAAGGCGAAATATACTTATTGTGATTGTAAAGTGATCATATATACCATCTTACTTTTGCAATGGCCCGACAACGGATCAAGATTCGGTCTAGCAAAAGCTAATCATTTGCCATTCCTTTACCCTTGATTTTTAAATAGTATCTCACATTTTAGCCACAGACATGCACTCGAAACACACACTTTCTCGAGTAGTGTGTCCAGGTCAACTAGTTGTACAATAGCGTGTACAGTGTACCTAGCGCTGCTGTGGCACCTGAAAGTCCTATGTGGCTAGATGACCTGTCAACCATAGTACGTCATGCACCTAGCTATCCTTAGCTGATAACTCCACACTTCTACTTATGGATTGACTTATGCTAGAAGTGAGTGCAACACCAAGATTTTTTACTTTTGTGGTCAAACAGCTTTGAGGTTCCAGCTTATTTTGACAAAGAGAAGGGTTTTGAATTAGATGATACAGAAGTGCTAAAAATAGTTGGATTTATGATTTAGTCAAACTGGAATTAATAGTGGTGGTGGACCATAAAGGTGAGATGCAGCCTCACTAGAAAGTTAAATCATAAAGCAAGCAACAAATAATCATATAAACTGCTGACTACTTTTTCTCTTACAGAAATATAGTTATGAACATCCATATACTATTAGACACTATACCTGTGAGAGGAACCTTTTAAAAAAGCTTGGGTTTTACTCTAAAGATTTTACACCACCAACAAGTTAACATGGCATTAAGATTACTTTTTGAAAGACAATATAAATAAGATTTGAATTCATAATGTTTAAATTGTTATAGTTAAAGGTCAAATATCGTAAGTTAAAGCGTTCCATTATTGAAGATTTAGTGACTTTCCAAAAAAACAGAGATGTCTAATAAACTTGTGACCAAAAATATATAAATAGAGCATATATACCTTTTCCGTGTGCTGCTTCACTTTTCAGCATCTTATTTATGTGACCCACATATAGTGCGCTATCATGTACATAAGACACACCCTAGCTTGACTCGTGAAGACACACTTCTACTCGTGGCTTAACGTATGCTAAAACTATACCATGCTTCTCATGCCCATAAATATGCCTTCAATCTCATCAGTTTTTTTCATAATCAATCGTAAAACAAAAACTTAATTTTATAGCCATCAGTAAGAAAATGTCTTGTGTTTCAAAGAACATCAGAGGGTGGTCATTCATGATCTATGCAGAAAAACACTATGATGGAAGTGATGGTTACGACTATCCACCATCACTGTATATGTTAGAAGGTGATGGCGATGATGATGACGGAGATTATGACTATGCTCCAGCAGCATCAGAAGGAGATGGTGATGATGATGATGGAGATTATGATTATGCTCCAGCAGCATGAATTAGTTAACGGATAGCATGAAGTCTTCTAACAATTGACATGATTATGTGCGAGAAGAACCCCTAATCAAGGGGAATTTTTACTTAAATTTGAGAATGTTTTGATTAGCTAGGTAGGTTGCTATATATATGGTCTTATCAGATCTAGGTGTCTATCGTCTGATCAAAGGTTTAACAGCCCAATGATGTAGTAGATTTTCCTTGAACAAGATTTGGTTTTGATAGTAGTTTCTAATTGTGCAAACAAAACCTGTGAAATGACAATAATTAATACCCGTATCAGTGACACCAGAAATTAATGACAGAAAACAGTAGCCAATGCAAGCAGCCAAACACTACTAGATAGCGAGCAAGTATTCTTAATAAACATCTAAATACCATATTTTATAAAGGTATGTTCTCACGTGTGTAGTCAAACTAGTCCTTTTAGATCCTTGATATATTGAGTTTCTTATATGTATATTGGTGCTAAAATGAAGTTTTTTTGGATTTAAATTCATGTCAACATCGATGTTGCTAGGTCAAAATGCAACCTCATTCAATCGGAATAATGATAAATAAGTGACTTTAGTTAAATGAGTCAACTGAATGCACACCATACTATCATACATCTACATCAGGAATCTAACTTAAATAATATCCATAATATCCATCTCATTTGAATGATAAACCGACCAAGTATATAAGATTTCTATTGTCTATACAACTTAATTGTTTCTGACGAAACAGTCTAGTAGATTGATGTGACAAAAACAAGTCCAACACCAACAGATTAATTTTTTACTTTTGTGGTTAAACGGAATTTAGGAACGAGTTCACTTTGACAAAGAGAAGGGCATTGTGTCATAATAGTAGATTGTTGACCATAAAAGTCAAATGCAGCCTCACTGAAAAGATAAAACATAGAGCAAACAATCTTAATCATACAAACAGGTAAAGGTAAACATGTAGTATGTGAAATAAACAAAAAAATATAGCTTTAACAAAAGTCAATTTTGCTTATACTTTAATTGAGATAGCTTTAACAAAATACAACTAGTTCAGATAAAATATACTAGTATTAACAGCAAATCTTAAGAAACCTGACTTTTTGAGACCAAATATGCTTTCTATGTAAAAAGATTCTATCTGGGAAACTTTATTTCAACTACAACGAACTTATACACATCTAGTCGTCTAGATTTGATAATTCGAATTTCTTACCCTTGATGGACACTTAAGATTCTCATCTTCATGACAACATTCGTGTGATTAACGTCAACATAAGGTATATCACATGAAAGTGTGTGTGTGTGTGTGTGAATATATTCCCTTTCTCCTTGTCACTTAAGTCAGAACACACACTTTGCAACTAATAAAGTTGGCTAAACTAATTGTACAGAGCATGCACCCTGCTGACATGTCACCTAAACGTCCTATGTGGACTGATGACCTGTCAACTATAGTATGTCATGCACATCCTTTGCTAATACTTACTCACTTTCACTAGTGGATGGACATGTGCCAAAATGAGTGTAAACCAACACCTCTCTTACCTTTTCCATTCCCATTTTCTAACCCTTTTCTTAACCATTTCCTACAAAATATGACTTATCTGTTTCTTAATAACACACTCAAAGCGGAAACCATAATAAGCTTTGCTAGTTATTGCTAATAAATATGACTCGATTATAAACTGAATCAACTATCTAGTTTAGTACAACTGCATAATACATATATGTGCCTGCTAGTGTTAACAAAAAGTAGAGCACGGCTAGAATGGATATAAATAAATATAAGATGATGCATAAAATTGTATACGCAAGTTTACACAAAAGTACCTCATCAAAATGGTTACACTTGAATCAACCCATCATCATGGCACTTTAATTAGCAGAACTGCCGATTACTTTTGTGCACACTTTTCAGTAGTTGCAGAAACTTGGTCAGTTTCCATCCAGACCTTGGTCACCAGTCAAGAACTTTGTGGGAATCATAGGGATTATGTATCATATCTTGTCAAAACAGAACCACATATAAGACGCATACATATACATACATACATTGGACTATGTGAGTTTATACTAAAGAGGCTCGAGTTACCTTGTTAACTGTTAGCTCCTTAGAAAGATCAAAGTAAATTTGCTAACATCTCATCAAATAGGCTTACAATGGATTAAGAATTTATTGAAACAATATTATCTACATCCACGTCATATATTTCAGAAATAGATGACAGTTTCGCCAATGTGTTCAAACTATAATAAACGTCTTTCATTGCAGGATGAGAAGCATCTCCAACAAGAAACTCGTGAATATCACCATTAACCTCAATAGAACTACATCCTGGCTCCTTTCTAACTCCACTAACTCTCATTTTACTTCTTACCTTCTTCACATCCTCCCATCGCCCCACACTCGCATAGATATTAGCCAAAAGTGTATGAATACTCGAATCACCAACTTCAATTTTCATTAATCGGTCAGCTAAATGCTCACCCATATCAACATCACCATACAATCTACACGCACTAAGCAGAGCACCCTAAACGGGAACCAGAATATCATCTTTCTCCTTCCGGATTCTGTCAACTATTCTTTCTGCTTCTTTCAACAGCCCAGCCCGACCCAAAAGATCAATCAAACAGCCGTAATGTTCTATTTTAGGTTCAATTTGATACACCGACTTCATCGATTCAAAATGCTTCCACCCTTCCTCCGCAAAACCTGCGTGACTACTGTTGGCGTATGTCCCGACATACACCCCCCCGGCATATTAGTAAAACGCCGAATAACCTAACCCCCCGGCACTAAAGCAAAACCGCCCAGCACAATATGCAACCTCCCGGATAAAGCATACAAGCCAATTTAGACCAAGCAAACCTATACCAGCATATACCGAAGGGTTAGACATAACCCTCGGTATAACGGACACCTGACATCACCATGTATAAGAGGAAAGGAATCTTGATCAGAACTACTGACCCTTTCCAGACGGAATCCAAACAGAGTAAAGTCAACTCCCGCCCAAAAGAGTCACTATCGCCCACGTGACCTTCGGGTGAGGACAAAAGCTTCTCATCTATAAAAGGAACTAAGCTACAGCATTCAAGGTTAACGATTTCTGACTCCATTACATTATATTTTACTCTGACGTAACAATCAAATTCTGAATTCCCTGACAACACCGGAAAATTATTTAAACATAATACTTATAATTACCTAATCAAGTATTGAGATAAAAAAAAAGGTATTTGTTTAATTGTTATACATATTCTAGTGAGTAACATCAACATCTGCTGTGAAAAAATAGGAACTCATATACCTGGCTTGGTCTAAACGAAGCACGTTTCTCTAGATGCTCACACGTTACACTGGGCTTAAAATATATTTCCTGGTGAATAACGAATAAAAACTCAAAATCATGTATAGAAAGATACTGATCACAACAGCAACACATTTATTGTTAGGATTAACATATGAAAATTTAAAGTTACCTTACATTCGCGTGTCTTTTGAGGAATTAATGCAGATCCTCTAGATAAACCTTTTATCGCTATTCTGCATTCAAAAAAGCCAAAAATAAATGTTAATAATGACCTTGCAATGAACACATATTACTGGAATCACAAACCTAATTGAATTAAAATCTGGTGGTTGCGCGGTGGTAGCAGCCCTAGGGCTATTAGGTTACAAACTTACAAAACACAAAAAAGGGTATTGTAGCCACCTCGCTTATTCCCCTCATTAGATGTATTTTAACAAACATTATCATTAATACCAGGGCTCTCTTTTTCATAAAGAGTAGCACAAAGATAGATCTAAACACAGAACAAATAGTATATTCAAGAAATCTAAGCTTGCGGCTTACCTTGAGAATACTTTTAAGGCAATATTGACGCAATTTTATCACTAAACTGTATATGGAAGAAGGTTAAATGAGCTTATATAGCACGGTTTACAGATAAATAATTTAAACATATCAGGAGTGGCTCTAACCTGTAGAACAGGTCGGCATACAGATGCTGCTAGGTATATGCCCTGTTCCGGTACTCTTTCGGAGCGACCCGTTTGACTTCCACCATTCTACCATTGAGTTCATGGAAAGTTTTATGCAAGACACGGTCCACTGCTTACTCTGGATCCTTTGAGTGTTGTGATAATACATGACTACTACATCTATAATACCACCAAACTGATCAAAGTATTTCTTAAAGTCACTTTTGGTGACAGTAGATGCTAAACCTTCAACAAATATCTTCTTTGTATGTCCTTCGGGACCCGGTGATAGTTGAATGCTGCCATTGACGCGGTTTACTCCATTGTGGTCTTCCCTTGGAACTGCCTTCTTTGCTTCAACCTAAACACACAAGTTATGATCTAAGGATTGTGAAATACGGAGTACATTGTTTGCATTACATAGTATTGTCATAATGTTCAGATATATAGATTGTTTTACACTTATCTAAAGTATACGTATTAGTACTTTTTGGGTCATAATTAAAATATTAATTCTTTTTATTAAAAATGGAAAAGATTGTGTTTGTTGGTCGACCCAACCAAGCCATTTCAACCCGTACAAAAATACTATTTATAAGTTTCGACACAAAAACCCATTTTTGACCTATTATCCAACCAACCCAAGCACCACCCATCATGCCACATGTAATATTTTTAACTTATCGTTTAATGCAAAAGATTTATAAACTAACCTTTAAACGTTTTTTGTCCGGATACGATATACCATAAACTTTCTGAAGACTCTATCTGTCTTTGTTTCCCTTCCAGTAACCCGTCGAAGCCTAGAAAGATTTCAAAAACATAAACGAATAAACAGATATGCAAGAAATTCAGTCTCAGTGCATAATATACCTTACCTTTAAGAAAGCAAACGCATTGACAAAAGCAGTGTTTGGTATATGGGGTCTATGGCACAAATCAAACTAATGGACCACACCTAAGCAAGTTGGACAATCTACAACCATTCTCCTTGTGAGATAAGCACTTTTGATTGCAAGTTGTATGAAACTGATTATCCAATACAACCTATATGATCAAATAATTTAAGAAAAAATTGTTTATCTAAATCATTGCCACCGCATATAATCCTTTTGAAAACATAAGAGTGCTAGGTACCATAACAAGCCATTACTTCATCGTCGCGCCACCTCAGCGCCACATCAGCATCTCATTTTCCCACAACTAACTACAACAAACCCCCTCCTCACTCATAACAAACCTCAACCTCTTCATTTGGGCCCCACCACTACCACTTTATTTTTTTTATTCAATTTTCACTTTCAAATAAAAACTAAATAAATTCATTTCATTCAAATTAAAAATACAATACACAACTTAATAAAAAACGTACTAAACATAAAAAAAAGATACGAAAAAAAAACATACGCAAGAAATACATGAAATTATAACGAAACTAATTATCCGGATTATGTTGTTGAAATTGTGCCCATTGAACTTGTTGCCAAACATGGTCGATGAGACATCGTTGAAGCTTAGCGTGTGTGCGTTTATCATGTAGTTCTTTGGCTTTTTTTCTTTGCACTTGGCAACGTTCAATCCATGTCTGCTGTAAATTTGGTGTTGGAGAAATATACGTTTCAGCAATATCTGATATCGCAAAATTTTCATCTTTCAAAATCATGTTATGCATTATGATGCACGCGTACATGATTCTCCGTAACTTGCCAATAGTAAATTGCCGCGCCGGTTGGGCAATGATATGCCAACGTCCCTGGAGGACACCAAAAGCTCTTTCGATGTCTTTTCGAGCACTTTCTTGTTTCGCTTTGAATGCGGCATTTTTTGGATTAGTTGCAACTGTAAATGACTTGACGAAAGATGCCCACTCCAGGTAGATTCCGTCAGCTAGATAATACCCTTGCTTAAATTTACACCCACAAACTTCAAACTCAACCTCAGGGGCGATGTCATCAAGCAAGTCGTCGAATAACGGAGAATTATTTAAAACCGTTAGATCGTTATTCGCACCCGCTACCCCAAAAAAAGCATGCCAAATCCACAAATCATATGAAGCAACAGCCTCAAGCATTATAGTGGGATATTTTTTATCACCTCTATGAAATTGGCCTTGCCATTCTTTAGGACAGTTTCTCCATTCCCAGTGCATACAATCGATGCTCCCCAACATTCCCGGAAGCCCATGAACAGTTTTATGTGCATAGTATAAGTTACGAATGTCATCCTCATCTGGTTTTCTTAAAAACTCCTTAATAAATAGTTGGATTATGCACATAAGAAAAAAATCTAGGTAATCGCGTGCACAGTGTTCACCTATTTGTAAATACTCATCTAATGCATCAGCTGATATCCCGTAAGCCAATTGGCGTAGGGCACATGTGCATTTCATAAGCACACTAAAACTCATTACACCCCTACCATCGGGTCGCATTCTAAAGAAATCAAAATGCCTAGGAAGAGGATGATGAGTTTCAATATATGTTTCAATACCTTGCACTATTTGTAGAAATAGACGACGGCTCATACGAAATCGACGTCTAAATTGAGCGTCCGAATATTTTGGGTTGTCGCCAAAATAGTCAGCAACAAGACGTGCTTCAGCAACTTCACGTTCACGAGGGACATATTGACGACGCTTTGAAGGACCGGGTGCTTGTTCCTGCAACGTTTGCTCCGCCTCGAACTCTTGAATAAACATTTCTAACTCCGTTAACTCTTCAAGATCACTATCGCCGGAATAAGATGATTGACTATCGTAATTCATGTTTTCAGCAAGTTTGAATGGATATGTTTTGATTGAATATGAAAAACTTGTATGAAATGTTATGTTAATTTATAGAGTGGGTGGTGGGTTTTTTTAGGAAAAAAAAAAAAAAAAAAAAAAAAAAAAAAAACGTTTTTAAACGTTAGGCAACGGATATATGAAATATTTAATCAATGCGTGTCAGTTA
The DNA here is from genome assembly GCA_019973895.1 of Chrysanthemum seticuspe. Lineage (NCBI taxonomy): Eukaryota > Viridiplantae > Streptophyta > Magnoliopsida > Asterales > Asteraceae > Chrysanthemum > Chrysanthemum seticuspe. The sequence continues at coordinate 326,833,563 of BPTQ01000005.1, forward strand.
GCTTCATTCGTCGTCCCGACGATTTTGGATCTCACGGCGAGCCACGACGGGCGACGCCGGTGTGGCGGCGAGCCACGGCGAGACGCCACGTCGGCCACGGCGAGCGACGATCAAACCCACACCGTCCACTCTAAAACCATATCTACTGCAAATAAACTCAAAAAAGATACCTTCGATATTTCACGCTTAAGAAACCCCCTTTTTTTCTTCATAGGCTATGTTGATGAATGTGTGATCTTTTGTTCTTCATCAGGTATTTTGGTTTGGGGAAATTTGATTGTTACTGTTGATGAATGTGAGTAAACCAAACTTGAACGAATGGGGATCGAGGAGTTGTGTGATAGATTTAATGAATCCCGTGTTTTATGTATTTACACTTTGGCCCAAAAATATAAATAATGTAATTGTAAGTACATGTGTATTTTTTATTTTTCTATGCACAAGTATATAAAACGAATTTACAATCTTTTTTTTTTGTTGCTAAATTAAGAAATATTTAAGCTTTTATTAATAAAAGTGTTTAAAAAAATATAAATTAATAATTAAATTATTACCAAATAAGGTATGGTTTATTTTTTTGAAATGAAAAATTCCCACTAAGAGTTTTGTTTTATTACACTAGGTGAGTACCCGCGCCTAGCGGCAACGGTTTCTAGCGTCAGATAATTAATGATTTGTGATATTGTGGTGGGTGTTTTGTGTAGCGTTTAAAATAAAATGTGAACCGATGAAAATTTAATTCCAAATGGTTGTACTATACGATAACTAAAGTCTAGACAAAATTTTTAACATTTATCAAACAACATATAAAAACATTTAATGAAAATGAAAGTAAACATTACATCTGTTATGAGATAAAAACTAACAACACACGTTACTTGTCGCCTAAAAACTAACAAAGATGAGATTAATGGTGTCGTTGTTAAGAAGAACGCAAGTACCAAAAATAGCATGAATGTGATTAGCCCAAAATAAAAAAAATTGGCAAATTTTGGCTATTTTGTAAAAGATTTGAGCATATTTAGCTCCATTTGTTTTTTTAAATGGGCGTATTTAGCCTATTAAAAATTTAAATGTGCACCAGTGGGCACATATTTTCTCTTAATTGTAAAATATTATAATCGTTTTTGAAGAAAAACTTATATCTATACATTATATATAAGAGGAGGCATGCCACGTCATAATGCCACTTGGCATCCCATAAAGCCACGTCATATTTCCATGTCATCATTTAATACATGTGGCATTTTTTTTAATTTGATTTGATTTGATTTTTGTGTTTTTATAATTTTAAATATACATGACGTCAGAAAATTCGGATTAAAAAATGAACACAGTGAGATTCGAACCTGTATCTTTAAGTTGCAATGCAAACGTCCTAACTAGTGGAGCGAAGCCATTGATTGTGATCAAAAAACGAAAACAAAGTAAATATACGGCTAAATATTTAGCAAACTAAATCCAACATTATTAATCTATACGGCTAAATATTTAGCAAACTAAATCCAACATTACCTAAATATTAGACGTAATATCACTGCAAAACCCTAATCTTTTATATAATAAAAGAATTACATCATTTCGGAGTGACTTTGAAAACTCATTCTTTATCAGGACCAATAAGAAAGCTCAATTTTGCCACATAAGCAAAATCGAGTGACATGATTGGGCAATTAAAAGTCAAAATTGAATCCAATTTGGTCAACGTTAAACAAAAACGTCCAATTATAAAAAAAACGTACAAACACAAGGGTTAAAAAGGAATTGTTTAATTATCAAGGTTGCAACTATAACTTCTTAAAAAACCAAACCGGAAACAATGTTCAGAACTTGATCACTACATCCACAGAATGAAAACCTAAAATCATAAAAACCAAAAGGCAAAACACAAAACACAAGACATATTTCACGGACGAAGAACATATTTCACAAGACACAAATCCTTCAATTCGTAAAGGTATGAATTGACGGCTGGAATTTGTTGATTTATGAATTATATATGAATTTGTGATGTTCAACTATATAATATATGTTATGAATTAGTATTACATATATTTTAGTATTAATTAGGTTTTGGTAGATTTACGGGTTTAGATGATGATTTTGATGATGATTGTTTCGATTTAGGGATTTAGGGGTTTATATATGTTCTTGTGGTTTTGATGTTTGGAGCTTTATGTTGATACGCTTATACAGATTCATTGATTTTGATGTATATTATAAACGGAAAAAATTCCAGCATAGCTAAAACCTTTGCCTGGTAGATCATACACTGAGCTCAGTCGTATGAATTGTCTGTTCCATATTGTCTAATTTGTCCAATTGAAAAATCCCATTGACTATGCTTCATGCCAATTTTTATCATGAAACTGTTCAAAAAAATGTGCCCAAGAAAATAGTTTTAGTTATAATTTTTCTCTGTTTTGATTCTGTTGAGAGGTGGCATAACTTTTTGGCTAAGATTTGTATGAATATGGTTAGTGGATGATATGTATGCCGATTCTTGGTTATGTATATTTGATGTGTCGTCATCAGTAATAGAGTTTCCTTTAAGTTTGTTTCCTGCTATTCTATAATGCAGAAAGAATATAAAATGGTGACAAAACTGTACCAAATATTGTGGTTTTTAGTTTAGGTTTGTCTATGTTATACGTGACTATTCAATCATAACCTGATGAAATATTCATATGTTTGATGATCATTTATGAGTATGCCTTGATGTTTATAATGATAATAGTTTGTGTCGAAGAAAACAGCTCCCATGGTTCAAAACCCAGAGTCAAGTAGTGAAGAAGACACCGATGACTCATCATCTGAAGATGTAAGCTTTTGTTTTTGTACTGTAGTATAGTTTCTGAAACTACTCCATGTTTGCTATCTGTAGATGTTTTCAGTTCACATACATACTTTTTCTGCCAAAGTCGGAAAATGTCTTTTACCATAAGATAATATAGAATGTAAAGAAAGAAGAAGGCATGGCTTTTTGTTAAAATTAATGTATTTCTTGGTGTACAAAAATATCTAAGATATTATATGAAGAAAGTAGTAGAATTGTCTAGTCTGTTTTACACCGACTTAAACTAACCGACTTAATCATTTACATATCTTCCACCGACATTGTAAAATATAAATATGTAGCATGTGGTGTGGTGATTGAAACAAGAACTGAAATATTCCAATTAATAATAAAAAGTTTCTCAAAAGCTGTCTCCTACTTTACAACCTATCTACTCAATTTCATCTTTAAACATAATAATCTTCTACCACTATACCATTCACTTTACAATAAATTAATAATCCACCACAAAGTATTAAATTACTCCTCCTATTTTCCAACAATTGGTATCAAGAGCCATATCAGGGCGTTTATTCGAGTACACCATGACTACCGTTGGTGCATACAATATTCCTGTCCCCATCTTTGATGGCGATAACTATGATTTTTGGAGTATCCGTATGAAGACATATTTCCAAGCTCAAAGCTTGTGGGATATTGTTGAAGACGGATTTGAAATTCCAAGAGATGTCAAAACTCTGCCCGCGGATCAACAAGAAAAACATAACAAAAATGTTGTAAGAAATGCAGCCGCTCTAGGCTACATTCAACAAGCCTTGACACCATCTATCTTTCCAAGAATCATGGGAGCTACGACAGCAGAAGAGGCGTGGAAAATTCTTCAAGAAGAGTTTCAAGGTAGTGCCAAGGTGAGATCCGTCAAACTTCTAACTCTAAGACGAGATTTTGAAAATTTAAAAATGAAAGATTTTGAGACCGTAAAAGATTACTACTCTAGAATTAAAGAGATAGTAAATCAAATGAGAGCCTATGGAGATGATATAAATGATAAAAGAATTGTTCAAAAAATATTAATCACAATGACTGATAAATATGATCATGTCATTACTGCTATTGAAGAGTCAAAAGATATTGAGACTCTTTCAGTAACAGAACTAATTGGCTCTCTTGAAGCATATGAGGCTAGACTGAGTCGGCGAAGTGATGACTCACTTGAAAGTGCCTTTCAGTCTAAACTCAAATTAAGGTCTCAAAAATCTAAAAATGGGGGAAAAAGAAATTTTGAAGAAAAATCAAGGGGAGGAGAAAGACCCAGAACCGTGTTTGATCAAAGAAGAAAAAGTTATCCTCCATGTGGTATTTGTGAAAAAACAAACCACTTGGAAAAAGATTGTTTCCACAAAGGGAAACCAAAATGCAACAACTGCAAAAAATTTGGACATCTGGAGAAAGATTGTCGTTTAAAACAAAATCTTCGAGCAAATTACACGGAAGAAAACGAAGATACACCGGAAAACAACAAGCAGCTATTCTATGCGTGCCATGTTGCGAACGAGCAAAAAGAAGATACTTGGTTCATCGACAGTGGCTGCAGTAACCACATGACCGGAGACGAGAAGTTATTCAGCAGCATCAACACAACAGTAAAGTCTCGTGTCAAATTGGGAAATGGAGCGCTCGTTGATACAAAAGGAAAAGGTACGATAGCTGTTCAAACTAATAACAGTACTCGATCCATTAATGATGTTCTTCTAGTTCCAAGCCTAGCAAGTAATTTGCTAAGTGTTGGACAAATGATGGAGCATGGCTACTCTCTTCACTTTGAAGATGAGTCATGTGTTATTCGTGACAAGAAAAATAATAACAAATTAATTGCCGAAGTCCGAATGGAAAATAGAAATTTTCCACTTCGCTGGCATTATATCAGAGACACGGCCATGAAAGCTCAAGTAGATGAATCATGGCTATGGCATCGAAGATTTGGCCACTTCAATTTTCACGCACTAAAAATTCTTCAACAGAAAAATATGATGAGGGACTTGCCAAGCATACAGGAAATCACTGACACATGTGAAAGCTGTATGATGGGCAAGCAACATAGAAAACCTTTCCCTCGTGACAAAGCTTGGAGAGCAAGGGAAATACTAGAGTTGGTACACACTGACGTATGTGGACCAATGAGGACCCCATCTCAAAATCAATCCAGGTACTTTATCCTCTTTATTGATGATTATTCTAGAATGACCTGGGTTTATTTCATGCGTGAAAAATCAGAAGTTTTTACAATATTTAAAAAATTCAAAATTTTTGTTGAAAAGAAAAGTGGTCATTTCATAAAAACACTAAGAAGCGATAGAGGAACGGAATACACCTCTAAAGAATTTAATAAATTCTGTGAAGATGAAGGAGTTAATCGCCAACTAACAGTTGGTTATGCTCCTGAACAAAATGGTGTCTCTGAACGTAAAAACAAAACTGTAATGGAAATGGCCAAAACAATGATACATGAAAAAGGCCTTCCAAACAGTTTCTGGGCTGAAGCTGTATACACGTCTGTATACTTGCTAAATAGATGTCCAACTAAAGCTGTGGAAAATAAAACTCCAATTGAAGCTTGGAGTGGAAAGAAACCTTCAGCAAAACATCTAAGAGTATTTGGATGTATCTGCTACATCCATATTCCAAAGGAGAAACGTCACAAGCTCCAAGAAAAATCAGATAAAGGAATATTCTTGGGCTATAGCTCAAAATCAAAAGGCTATCGAGTCTATAACTTGAAGACCAAAAAGCTCGTGATCAGCAGAGATGTGGAGTTTGATGAAGACGCTTCTTGGAATTGGGAGGAAGACAAAGTTGAAAAACAAACATATCTACCACGGATATCTATGGAGATTCCAGCTGAACAGACACCACAAATTCAGCATTCTGGAGGAGAAACAAGTACAAGTACAGGCGAAACGAGTCCAGCTACACCAACGTCTCCGTCATCAGCACAATCTTTGGAGCAAGAAGATTCAAGTCCGGAGTCAACACCTGGAAGAGTCAAAGCATTAACTGAGATCTATGAGACTTGCCCTGAAGTCCATGAGACTTGCAACTTCACATCTGTAGAACCTGAAAGCTATGAAATTGCAGCCAAAGATGAAAAATGGGTGATGGCGATGAATGAAGAAATTAAAATGATCGAGAAAAACAACACATGGGAGTTAGTTGATCTTCCTAAAGATAAAGAAATCATTGGAGTTAAGTGGGTCTACAAAACAAAACTTAACCCCGATGGTTCCATACAAAAATATAAAACAAGGTTGGTGGCAAAAGGCTACTCACAACAACCTGGAGTCGACTACAACGAAACTTTCGCACCTGTAGCTCGACTTGATACTATAAGAACTCTTGTGGCATTGGCAGCTCAACGAAAGTGGAAGATTCATCAACTAGATGTAAAATCAGCATTTCTAAATGGGTTTCTTGAAGAAGAAATATACGTGGAGCAACCACAAGGATTCGTCAAGAAAGGAAAAGAAGATCAAGTCTTAAAGCTAAAGAAAGCTTTATATGGACTTAAACAAGCTCCACGAGCTTGGTATAGTCGTATTGACAGCTACTTCACAAGTTCTGGATTTAGGAGGAGCGACAGTGAGCCTACGCTCTACATCAAAACCCAAGGTAACTCTGACACTCTCATTCTTTCATTATACGTTGATGATCTTATCTATACAGGAAATAATGAGAGAATGATACAAGAGTTTAAAAAAGACATGATGAAGACATTCGAAATGAGCGACCTTGGTTTGATGCACTATTTTCTTGGCATCGAAATTAGTCAAGAAAATGATGGCATCTTCATATGTCAAAAGAAATATACTGAAAACCTCGTAAAAAAATTTAAATTATACGGTTGTAAAACCGTAGCCACACCTCTTGTCGTCAACGAGAAGATGAAGAAAGAAGATGGATCTGAGAAGACAGACGCTTCAAGATTCAGAAGTCTCATTGGAAGTCTACTGTATCTAACAGCAACAAGACCAGACATAATGTACGCAACTAGTCTACTATCCAGGTTCATGCAAAATCCTACTCAAATACATTATGGGGCTGCAAAAAGAATATTAAGATACTTGCAAGGCACCAAAGATTATGGAATATGGTACAAGCCCACTACAAAGTCAAAGCTTTATGGATACACAGATAGTGATTGGGCCGGATCAGTGGATGACATGAAAAGTACTTCAGGATATGTATTCACACTTGGATCTGGTGTATTCTCATGGGCGTCTAAAAAACAAGATACGGTGGCGCAATCATCAGCAGAAGCCGAATATATAGCAGCCGCAAATTCAGCAAATCAAGCGATATGGCTAAGGAGAATTCTAGAAGATATGAGCGAAAAACAAAATGAAGCTACACAAATATTCTGCGACAACAAGTCTACAATTTCAATGGCAAAGAATCCCATATTTCACGGAAGAACAAAGCATATAGCTATCAAGTATCATTTTCTACGAGAAGTCTCAGCAAAAAGGGAGATAGAACTACACTACTGCAAGACTGAAGAACAAGTTGCAGATATTTTCACTAAAGCATTACCAAGACCAAAGTACGAGTTCCTGCGCAACATGCTCGGAGTAACATCGAAATACATTAAGGAGGAGTGTTAAAATTAATGTATTTCTTGGTGTACAAAAATATCTAAGATATTATATGAAGAAAGTAGTAGAATTGTCTAGTCTGTTTTACACCGACTTAAACTAACCGACTTAATCATTTACATATCTTCCACCGACATTGTAAAATATAAATATGTAGCATGTGGTGTGGTGATTGAAACAAGAAATGAAATATTCCAATTAATAATAAAAAGTTTCTCAAAAGCTGTCTCCTACTTTACAACCTATCTACTCAATTTCATCTTTAAACATAATAATCTTCTACCACTATACCATTCACTTTACAATAAATTAATAATCCACCACAAAGTATTAAATTACTCCTCCTATTTTCCAACACTTTTGCACGTGTCGTGGCTGCTGGATTTGAAGTTGACCATGTGTCAAATTTGTTATCATTTGCTGAATGCTTTGGTGCATCACGGCTAATGTAAGCCGCTTCTTTGCACAACTCTTTTGGATTGATGATTATGTGTATATGTCTATTACCATTTGCATGCAAACTTGACTCTTTCTGATACAACAGGAGTGCATGCTTGAGGTTCATGGATTTGTGGAAGTATAAACATGAGTCTGGGCAATGGGTTGAAATAGAAGAAGATTCAATTTCTACCATATAAGATTATTCTGCCATGAATGCATCAGGAATTATGATTCAAGTATGACTAACAGACATGATGAACCCGGGGGTGGTGCCAATTCAGAATCTAAAGAGACAGAAGGCACTGATTCATATGCAGGTATGGACTTGTGCAATACATTATTTAGGTGGATCTTCATAACTATCCACTTGGAAAAATGTGATGAACGTGCATGGTGGCTAATTTGAAGTAGTGTACTCAACTTATTGGTTGTTAGGGCAAGTTTGTTTTAAATGCATAATAGGTTATGTTAACTTAGAAAGAAAAGGTTTTTTTACTTTTTATTTTATTATTATTTTTTTTAAATCATTTTAAAGGAGTCTGGGTGAGCTTATTTTAAAAGGATTACAACTCTTTTTTGAAGGAATTAGGCTAGAAGCTTTAATCTATTGTATTCGGGATTTTAGAATGCATAAACTTACCCAAACACCCTCTAATAAGCAACCTTTTATTTTTACTTCAGTAAGGGTGTTTGGATTTTATGTGATTCTTGCAACTTTTTATGTTGTATACAGGAGCTTCTTGCACTTGGAGAATAGATTGGCAGTGTCCGTTTGTTCAGGCTTGTCAGTTGACTTCATTCTTCAACATCTCAAAACAAGAGTGTTTGCAACATCCAAAATCTTATGAATCTGAATATGCGTGTTGTGTTGATCAAGAACTTTATTGCCTGATTTGTCAGGTATTTCAATATTCAACATAAAAATGAAGAGTCCACTTCGCATATTGTTAAAAATAAGTTTACTTATTCATTTATCATTTTATTTTTTGTTCGTGGTACTTTTTTCTGTACATTGGAGACATTGAAATATGCATTTGTGCTTTGTGTCAGTCATTGTCTAACCAAATAGTTCTTATTAGTGGACTCAAAAAGATTGATTATTTTAAATGATGTTAAATCTGTATATATTGACAATTTTTTGTCAAATTTACGGGTTACTAAATGACTAAAATGAGATGAATGAAAAAGTACATTAATATTGCAAATAATCCACTTTTTTACAAGCTTGGTTCAAATGGTTTGATAATTTATGGTGATTTCTGTTGTTGTACAGATCAATTATGATGATGAGGAACAAATCGAGGTGCTAGATTGTGGGCATGAGATGCGTCAAAAAGGGGTTGACTGTGAAGAACACCTGTTCCGTTTGCAAATTCACAGGTCTTGCTGACCAAGCAAAGGAGTTGTGAAAGTCAAAGAAAAAGGAAGTCTATGCTTTTGTTTATTTAGTGCCCCACTAACTGTTCTATGAAACCACTATGTTTTTAGGGATTGGATGATGATGAAGACAAACATTACGCAATTGTACCCACTCAGGTAATCTTAGATTTGGCTACTTTTCAACATTTATCTTACAGATACAGTTCAAATTAGATATCTTATAAGGGTTCTACCAATCTCTACTCTCCCCTAAGTTTTCTCTTTATTTCTAACACAATATTGTTCACACCATCATTTACATCTGTTATATCACCCGAAATGAGTTCATTTATATTGTGTAGTTTACACTTTACCAAGCACATAAGTGCATATAAGCATTTCAAGCAATCCTAAGCACCATGTCTGTTTATGCAATAAAGTGAAACCATTTTTACAAAAAAATTACAACTAAGTTTTACTAATAGTTTTTTGATGCATAAATTGGTATCAAGTTGAAACATGGCTAAGTCAAGTGGTATCAAATATATTTAATTGCATTTACTGATAAAAGGAAATTTTTGGTTGCATTTTTAAGTCATTTTCCCTTGACCTCTTTTAATCCAAACGAGAAGTCGATATTAAAGAATCTCCACATTGATTTATAATATTTACTGTCATTTGGAGCATATTGAGTGGTCATTTATCAAATGCTTTCTAATGACGGAGATTCTTAGTGTTCAACCATAGTTATCACTGCCTATTATAATTTTGTTGATAATAACTATTTGATGGTTATATAGTTTATTTAAGATCAAGTTTCTTACATTTAAAACATGGATTTATATGGAAATGTTAACTAAAGTTACTTTTATAGGTGTCCGAAAACAGTCGTTTAGTATAAGTATTATAGTGATCTTATAATTATTGAATTTGGCTTTGTTCTTTTTTGCATTATTTAATAAGCCTAAAAAGATTTGTGGCATTACAAATAATTGGGATGCTGTTTTTAGGAGAATAGTGTTTGATTTTACGTTTCATGATTTGTAATGGGTATTTAAAAATGGGATTAAATGGCTAAAAATCAGTTTTAGTGTTTGATTGAATTGATTGTAGGGGTGTTTGTCGTTGCCACTGCGATTACTATGAGGTAAACGCATGAGTTATTGCATCCAATTAAGGCGCGATTTTTTTTTAACAATCAACCACTGTTTTAGATCTTTTTGGATTAGTTGTGCCAGATGTAGCCATGTAGCCGATGGTCATCGGATGTGAAAGGCTCTTGAAGGTCTATCTTTACAGCCACTGGTGCACATTTCACATGATATAAATGAAAGTTCCACAATTCCATCTGCAAATGCATGTAAGGTTATCTTTTTTAATTTTATACTCTTTTTCTTTTCGCAATTTGGTTGATGCAATCTCGAGTTATGTATATTCACAATTTGCAACATAATAATAGGATTCATTGTACTTTGTGGTTAAACATAATGCTTAACATAGTTTCGATGTGCTATTGTTAACACATCTTTGTGATACCAGGTTCAAGAAAAGATCAAGAAAGTATGGAACATCAATATATAGAGTTTCCGAAATCTACAAAGTAACGATTTTGTTACTGGTTTAAATGTAACTGCAATGTCTGTCTAAACGAGATACTGCAAATGGTACCCATCAGGATTATATACCTTTAGAATATATAAAGAGCATTTAAGCTTTTCATGTATAGATGTATTAAACTTAATAGTTAATTAAATAATTTAGGTTTGAGTTTTGTCATAAACCCAGATTATACAGGAGTATAATGTTATGTTGAAAGAATATCCTTTTATGTGGCTAACACTGCCATATTTTTTAATTTTCATGATTAGATAATCGCTAATGAAACAACTCATGTACCTAGATGTAGTAAAACATTCGCCAATGTACAGATAAAGCGCATAAAGTGTTTCCCTTTTGTGAACAAACGTATCGACAAAAGTTGATTGTTCATTCAGTTAACTCGACTAGAATGAGATTTTTGGAGTAAAGTGCACGCTTTTTTAGTATTTTGGTTCCATATGCACAATTCATATGGGATATCTTCTTTAGAGGACAATATTATCATTGACAAGATAAAATGAAAGACGAAAGGTTCAACGTATACGCAAAGGGCGAGTAATGATGATAGTAATCATTAGGAAATGCTGCAAGAAGCACAAGGAGTGAAGATTGTTGATGACGGATATGATGAGAAAATCGGTAGCAATGAAAGTCTATACAACTATTACAACGGAAAATAAGAGAACAAATTATAAGAAACGTTTATTATGAGGAAAATTGCTTGCGATTGATCAACCTCCCAACTACATGCCCTTTCTTGCAGCGAGATCTTGGGAGTTAATATGCGGTCTTCATATGCCTGATTGAGGTACGGTCCAAAAGATCATAACTACTTTTTCTTTTAAATTGATGTGTTGTTAGTTATCTATTAGCTTATATGTTCTTGAAAGATTTTTGTCGAAAACTTAATAACAAAATTAATACTTTATTTAAATTTTATCTCTGAGCCCCGTGCGTGCACGGGCATTATAACTAGTACATTAATATAAAACCTTTCTCTCAAAACCCTAATTTGAATGATGCAATTCATATTGTTTATATTAAATCATGTAAATTTTATTGTTTGTTTAGTCACATATTGATTCATTTTTTATTCTGGATACAAGAAAGTTTTCAAACAATTTGGAACTGATGAAGGGACTCTTCAATTGTGTTCGTGAATATTATTTTATGAAGCAGCCACATATAAAGTTAGGGTTTATGAATGATTTTCGTTCTTGGTTTCATGCTGAAGACATCACCCCAACATGGAGATGTAAATTAGGTTTTTGATGAGAAATTGAATCTATAATCCTCAATCATGTTTAATTTGTTTATTAATTTTTGACGTGGTTGCTGTATAAGTTAGATTTTTTATTATTATTTCATTGTAGTTGTGACACTAAAGAGGAGATTCCTATCGCCCATATGAAAAGAATTTTTCGAACTGGCATACATGCTTCTAATGTTGGTAGTCATATGGTGAAACTATTTGTTTTATTTCAGATACAGTGGATGCGAATGGAGTACCAGAAGGCCCTACCAGTCAACCACACCATGGTCAGTTTCAAATACTTTGTTGTTGTATTTTGCAAATGTCATTTGTGTATATAATTCAGTGATCCTCCTCTGTAGGGCTTTCATTATACCTAGAAATCTCACAAATTTTCATCTTATATACAGGCGGAGATCTTAAATATTAGCAACCTCTGATGAGGGAGTTCAACAAGCCCTACTTAAGATGCTAGAAGGAACTGTAAGCAATTATGCTTGTGAGAAATTTATCAAAAAATAGGTTTGACATTGATATTTCTATAAGAGGACAGCTAACTTTAATTTAGTCTTGTAGTCTTACCAAATTCGAAGGATATATTTATCGGTTGTTGACATCAAGTATGCCATCTAGCTCTGACTATACATAATATTAATTTCCCCACCCCCCCACAGATTGTGAATGTGCTTGAAAAGGGAGCCAGGAAGCAACCTTGAGGCGAAAACATTCAGGTATATTCAGATGCTTGTCATGGTGTATATAAGTCTTGCTAAATTTGACACATCTCATATTTGAACGAGGCATAACACACGCAAGTAACTTGATTTTCTATTTAAAGTATCTAAGTATTGGAGTCGTATCACTACTGATGAATAAAGGTACGAGATTGCCGGTTTTACCAGTGACAGATGTCTTTTGTGGTATCATATTTCCATGTAACTGTAGCATTAAACTTAGCCATCCGACTTTATATGTTTGCACTATATGGGATATATATGATGGCTTATCTGTGTTACAGTAAATGTAACTACTGATAAAGTTTATGAAATTATAGTAATCGCGTTTTTGTGTTATTTTATAGCATTATGTTTAGCATATATGTTTGCACTATATGGGATATGATGGCGTATCTGTGTTACAGTAAATGTAACTACTGATGAACGAATACCTACTGATAAAGTTTATAAAATTATAGTAATCGCATTTTTGTGTTATTTAATAGCATTATGTTTAGCATCATGTTTTTCTATGCTTCTGGTCTTGCTACAATGACCATTTTTTAAGTTCTTCAGTCAATTCAAGATTAAATTTAGGATCAAGTACATTGTAAAGGATGTTTGTAACTGTTTTGGTTAAAATGTTTTAGGATCAAGTCCTACACTCCACTAATATATGCTGCTAATGAAGGTCTTTGTAGTGCTGCGCTGCAAAAGAATTGCTCTAATCACGAGCCAACAGCCACGACAAGAAACAAGGCATGTTTTTTACTTACATTGTTTTATTTTAAACATGATTTTTGGGTATTAATGAAGTTTTGCTGTTAGATAAGCGTTGGAGACAAGAATTTTACAGCTATATTGTAATTCGTTTTTTATAGTCTTTAAGTTAAATCAGATTGTGTTTTTGTATGCATGAATTTACTATACTTTTATTGTCATGATTATTCAGGTACCACCTGGGTGCAATTTATTTTGAATGCCGAAAGTCAGTTGAAGTTGGAATGAATGCCATGGATCTTAGATGTGGGATCACAAAGGATGTTATTTCTTCCAAACTGGTGACCGATGTTATAGGGTTTGTAAACGAGATGTCTTTCAGGGTACTAAACTTCTAGCTATAGATGTAGGTGCAACTACTACTATACTGCTTAGAAGGGCCGTGATAGGTGATGAATTGGCTGATAAAGAAAAGCAAGCTCTTCGAAGAACTTTAACCCATTGGTATTCTCATGCTACTACCTGTGAGTTCCACCATCTTCAGTAACAGCTTTGATTACCATGTTGAATTTCTTATCAATCTGACATTATATAGATAAAACTTTATTATCCTTCTTTATTAACTAATCACAAAGGTCATACAGAATGGCCAAACATGTCCCGCCAATAAGATACCGTAAACTGGTTGGTTAATCGCAAAGGCCAAGCAATAGGTGTAGTCATAATCAAAGGAACACTTTTAAAACACAATGCGAAACACCCCTTTATATAAAAGCTTTGGTTCAATTTTATGATGTAGCATATAAGTTTTGCACCATCCTGTTTGTTTGAATTTCTTTTCTGCACTATGTTAATATTATCTAATGTGACGAATCCGAAACATCAATGAACTTTCGCTTAATAGATCAGGCTGTTTGAAATTAATAGCTTTTAGGGTGCCTTTTTAACTTTGATACCAGGGGTGTTATTCCAGAAAAGTTAACGAGTCGATGATAAAGTTCTTACTGAATTTGCTTTTGATGGACTTTGAGTCTTTAACATAACCATTTTCACCATTTTACGATGACAGTATTTGAAAGCAAAGCCATGTAGTTTGTATTTGAGATAAGTGAAAGAGTTAGTTTATTATTGAACACGAAACGTATAGTTCAAACAATGCGGGCAAAATTGGGGAAGATAGGATAATCTTTTGATCTTGGTATAGGGGCTTCTGAAAACATCAAGGTAAAGAAACTTATATCGTGTTCTTACATTAACAAATATATATTGAAAATAATAACCCCTATGTCAACAACTTATGCTTTGATTAATGTTAAGAATCGTTTACGTCTTCAGGGTCCATGATTCCTCTAGGATATATTGATTGGTGTTAAAAATATCTTTTAATCATTTCCATAATCCCCATTCATGTTTTCTGAAGGTTTGAACCATCAAATGCTTGAATACTTTTTTGGTTCAGTTATGTCTGCAATATCATCACATGGATTCCCCACAACTACGCAACTAACGTCCATACCATCTTCAATGCAATCGACTTTAAACCCCAACGAATCTTTTAAAGTCATAGCTCCACCACTGAAAATATCCAAAAAGCAGTAACTGGTTTCATGATGATAATTCGCCTTAACATAGCATAATTCCCCATTAACCTTCGACAATGCACCACGTTCACCATACGGAACCGATTGAACACCATAATTTCATTCTTCAAATCGAAACCCAATATACACAATTGGTCCTTGACTAGGATCACGAAGAGAAAGTGGCCATATGACTTGATAAGACGGTTCAAAGTTTAGAGAAGAAGGTTCGAACGCAAGAACAATTTTTGGCGTTGGTCCATGGTAATAACTAGATGGAGGTAACCAGAAGTACTGTTTATTTGCAGGGTTACAAACCAAAAATTCACTGTCACCAGTAGATGTTTGGCAAAGAAGCAACCCGTTGCAGGGGGCTTTGATGAAAACGTTTCTTGGAACAAAAGATAAGGATGGGTGAGGAAAAACATAAGCATTGTGGTTTAGCATCATTAGTTACTTATTCTTTTGTATGTGTTATTTGATTTTTTATACAATTAGCAAAATTTGTACTTCTTGAGTTTTTATTGGTTGTTAGCGATTAGTTTGGACTCATGCTTCAGATAGAATGATCGAGTTGCAATTATATTCACTACTTTCGAACTCGGAGAATCCATAGTTTGCTAATGATCGTTTTGGTGACAGTTATTGTTCTGACGATGCGTGGGAATCATAGAGCAAAAGTATGATGATAGTTGTAATGGTACAGGTGTGGGCAGGGAAACACATGCTAAGACTCTCGACTGTGTCCCGATGGAGTACATTGCATAATTTTCTCATAGTTGGTCGTATATGCTTCTTGCAATCCATTAACCACAAAGCTTTTATTTTCCGTATAGCCTGGTGACTTGGAAAAAGCTCAACTTGGTCTTGGCCACAGTTACAGTCGCGCAAAAGTCAAATTCAATGTCAACCGTGTTGATAATATGGTTATTAAAGCAATCTTTCTTCTCGATACTCTTGAAAAGGATGTCAATTCCTTTTCCATGAGAGTCAGGTTTGCTTGGCCCTTGAATTGTTATATATGGAATTTCAAACTTACCCTATTATCTAATCCTTTGAATCTATGATTTAACCTGACTGTAACTATCATCTCCTTTTATGGACAGGGAATGGTACTCATGGCATTTTCTGGAGCTGGTAAAGATTCTCAATGACAACTATCTGTATGCTAAAATTGCACAATATATAGGGAACAAAGCGGAGTTGTCCGAAGATTAATTAGAAAGGCTAATAGATATACTTGGCAATGAAGATAAAGCGAAGGAAGTAATTGAAGCTTCCAAAGCATCTATGGGTATGTTTATAGTTACCGTCATATAGTGTCTGGAGGTGGCACATTGTCCGGGTTGGGTAATGTGTCTTAACGGGCTCAGGTTAAAACTGGTCAAATACTTTTCATATGGTCGTCATGGGTGCAGCATACCAACTTATTTTGTTTAGTTTTCTATAATCTTATAATGACTCATGCATTAATTGTGATATAAAAGTTATACTTTTTTAAGGTAATTTTTTCACAATCATACATATTAGCCTTTCTCATATACTCCCTTTGAATATTTATGAAAAAGCACTCAAAGTAGCAGCGGAGAAGGAGAATATGCACTTAAACCCTATTCTGTATATTCACTTTTCCGTCTAAAATTCACGGTAATGAGTTCTGAAATATTCTACCCGTTATTAACTTGGAAATTTGCATATACATCTGAACTAAAATAACAATGGTTGTGTGTGGAACCTCTTAAATATATTCATCCAACACTTTTTTCCTTTTCTGGTCATTTTGATAAGCTCCTGTCTTATTTTATGCATCTCCTTACTCCCTTCTTAATTTATTAAGCTCAGCCAAATGTATTGGTTCCACGGAGTGTGTATAGACTATGTCCGAACAACAACATTGAGGCATTTGATCAGTATAACCTAAATCGTTATCTATGACAAGAAAAGAAATGGGGGAATGAAGTATTAAATAAGTTTTTTGGTATGGTTTCGGATTTTCTTATGGTTTCTAATTGTGTATTCTTGCCTGTTTGTAGATCACTGGAAGTGCAGATGCTGCTATAGACTTGCTAATATCTGGTATTCAGCAAGTGCCTCATTCTAGATTACTTTTGAAGGTATCGTTCGTCTTATACAAGAACTAATTACTCTGATTTTTTGTAGCTGTTGATAAATTTTGCAATGATACACAAAGGATCAAGACATTTGGATGTACTGGACTCCATTGTTGCCACTGCCATAACTTGTAAATCAGATGGATCCCAAGGTTTGAGCTCTAGAGATCGTGAGGATCTATCACATCTGTATTTGAAGGTTAGATCTCTAACTTGAAACGACATTATTTAAATTTCAATTCTATATGGTACTGCAGTAAGCTACTTAATTTGCTCCCCCTTTCTCGTCATTGTTAGATTTTTTTTCCAGTTTACTCTTTGTTCAAAAAGAAAGATTTTATGATGGCTAATTACTCATATTTAATTCGATTGTAGTTTGTTGACTATTGTGGAACAACCCACGAAATAACAAAGGCATGGGCCCGTCATATAATACATTTTCCACGCCTGGTACCCAAATACATTTTCATCTCCGGTCCATAAATCACACCACCCACAGTTGTCTATCATGCCATCATCCCATCCAAGAACAAATTCATGAGTCAAAGTGCACTCAGCCAGTCCCCGGTATCTAAGAGAGGAAAGAAGATTCTCACTGGGTGGGAGTGGAACGCAAACTTTGCATCAAAGCCAAGTTATATGTCTGCCATAGTGTCAGCTATAGCAAGAATTCGACCACAAAGTGCACCAAGACAGAGGAATATGTCAGCCATAGATATAGAGAGGAAAACGTCTGCTAGGAAATGCTTGTCTTTCAATTTATCTGAAAACTACAATGGTGGTGGTAGAGTCGTCACTGACAGATCCTAAGTGTTTTTAGTAAAGCGGTTTTCTAAATATTTTCTGTTGATACCAAAATTACCCAAATCTTAGGAAAATGTGTCACAGTTGCCAACGCTTAATCTGTACACAATTTATGCTCTATGATCCTATGAATATTTGCAACACTTTACTTTTTAGATATCCTTGAAGTTGAATTAAAAATATATATATATATAAGTTTAGCTTTTGGAGGGTATAAGACCAAACTTGTATTGATTTTGGCCGGTTAGATCCATTTAGTAGGTCTCACACAAGGGTATGACTGGCATTATAACATGGGTCCAACTTTCAGTCACAAACTAAATATTTTTTTCACTTCTAAGTTTGACGTCCCCTTCATCCAATGAAAATTCCCTATGATTTGACAAAATGGCTCTACGTTTTCTAAGATTTTGATGATTACAACAAGTGTTGGTACCCAAATTGCTCACCACTAATTGATTATCATGTTTGTTTCTTGCTCATTTTGCAGAAGAGAGATCCCAACTTGCCAACAAATCAAAGCTCTAAGCCGTTTGAAAGCCAAATTGTTGGTTATAGTGGAGAGCAACGGGCTTCAGAAATTAAGCAGATACGTGGAGATACAGTAAAGGCGAATTGGGGACAACAATTCCGAAACTATGTATTTCACCCTTGCAAGCTCAAGAAAGATGTAAGAACGGGGTAAGAGACAACATACATTGTTTCAGTAATGGATGGTGAGTTAGACCCCTTCATTAAAGCGTATCTTCGATACAAATACAGTGAGTCAATGTTCAATTAGCTGTGTATAACGTCAATTCACTCTTACATAGTTGAGGAAATCAGAGAGTAGTAGAGAGAGATGTAGGGAAAGGTCTGAACCATGATACATCCTGTTTGATTCTATATATAGTTTATGTATTATGTGTCAATCTATATACAATTTTTAAAGGTTATTCAACCTTTCTAATTAGTGTGATAATCTGTTATTGGACGGTTAATTGAACCCTTCTCATTTAAATCGTTCTAATAAATAGGTTGATATTCTTATTATCAAATACTCTTTAGGAACAAGAAGAAAAGATAGAGATTTGATGGAAAAACACAGTAACACAAAAGTTTAGATATACATAAAGAAGCGAAAATGAAAATACTTATATAGTGGGTAAATGGTTTCAACAAAAACAAATATAATAAAGGTTAATAGTATTAGAGTTAATTGCATTTTTATAATAAAGGTTAATAATATTAATTTATAACAAAATGTTACGCTTTAATGTTCTTATTGATAGATCATAGATGAATGGCTCTTTTAGACCCTTGATTTAGTACTTTTGGATAATATACATAAAGTTTTGTGTTAAAAATGTGGTTCCTTTGGCTCGGTTACTTGATCAATGTGACAATCTTCTAGCTATGCTTTTAAAGTTCACTCTAAATTGTTTCTAGGTTTTTTTTTGGATTAGATATATAATTTTCCTGTATTAAAGGTGGTTACTTTACTTGAACAATGTCATAATCTTCTATGCCTTTGCACCATTAATTTATTAGGTGATGTCTTTATTTTCTAAATTTCAACCTCATCACACCTGTATAGGTTTGTAGGTCCTCATTTGTTTTTTACATTGTAATATTTAGCTAATTTTAGTGAATTTTCGATATACATATGCTCATTAAGTTCAAAATTACATTACAATTGATCAAAACCCAGTGTATTGTTGTGGTAATATACTACAACATGAGTATTTTGAATGTGTTGATATTAATTAGCCTAATATAGTTTAAACTTGAAATCAGTATAATTTATTTTATTGATTCATGCTCTCACATGTGTTCAGGTTGAAACATTGCGTTTTTAATATGGGTTGAAAGGGGCAGTGTCGGTTTCCTTGACCTGCAATCACCCTTTTTTCACTTTTTAAAAAGATAAAAAATTTAATCGCATGAACTCCATATATGATACTGATGTTAATATGTTAAGACAACGATATGCATTAAAACAGACTCTAGCTAACTTACATAGTAACCCCACCATGCTGAATAATCAATAGTCATCACTCCTGCTGCAGTCTAAGGTCGCACTTCCACAACAGAATGAACCATCTCAAGGCCAAAGACCACTTTTTTTCTTTTCTTGAACCTTAGTTTTTGTTATAAATTACTATTATTATACTTGTTACTAACTGTTCACCTGTTTTATAGAGGGATACCATTCAATCCACATCAAGTTTTGCTCATAGGAAGCAGTTGCCTGTTCGGCTATATGATTCTGATTTTAGTATCACATCATCAGTTTGAAAAATAAGTTTGTATAACAGCTTATTCCTTCTTTTTTATTTCTTAAATGAATGTACAATACCAAGGCTTCTTGTGTTCCAGCTCAAGTAACCATCTTGTATGGTGGAATGGTGAATGTTTATATTGATATCTTCCCGAAAAGGTATATAATCCGTTCTTTTTCACTAGCTTATGAATTATAGATGAAAATGGCTCAGGTCTAGATATATTTTCTTATAGTTTTACTATCTAATGTAAATGTGCCTGTGTTTTAAGTCTCAAATGCGCAAGGTTGTGCAATCATTATTTACTACATTAGTTTTAGAGGTTACAAATATTAGGAGTATCCTGTACTTTTTTGGACATCTAAAGTGGTGGCCCATGTAACATGTTCTTATAATTTGGGTTCACTATTTTCTCTGTTGATACATTATAATGTTGTCATATTTAATTACAGAATCAAAAGAGTATAATACAAATGGTCAAAGCTGTCTTGGGTGCTAATGACGTAAGAGGTAAGTGTATTCTATAAAATCATCAATTTTGTATATACAAACCATCTGGGTTCACGACATGTCTTGGGACGTAGTTCATTTGAATCTTGGACACACAACAGGTTGGTTTGCAGGAACAAGAGTTTCAGCTGTAGGATGTGTGCTTTCTCTGCTTAAAAGTAATGGTATAATAAAGTGGTTTTTAATAAGATCAATACACGTCTTGAAAAATAGTAGCTAAAAAAGTACCCAAAACCCCAATATATTATTAGAATTAGTCACGGTCACTGATGCCCGTATCATGTTCTTCTTTTTTGCATTCATTGCTTCAAGGCACAAATCTATGATACAACAGGAGAAATAACCTTGACATGTTTCAACGACGAGGCCAACTCTGGTGAAAGATTACAATGAACTCATTAAAGAACTGGATGACAAAAACCCGTACAGGCTTCCGTAATAATTAGCAGCACTCGAAGGAACTACTCGATTATTCCAGCTGGCACGAAAGAAAAACAAGACTTCATCTGGTTTTGTGGCCCACATGCATGTTAATTTGGCTTTTGACCCTTTTCAAATGACTCCTGCTTTGAAGCCGATTTTGATGGTCAAGTTGGATCCAGTCATCCTCGGATCTTGATCCTTATTGGTAAGTTATCTAACCCTACAAGAATACAAGTATATCCTCTCCGCCATTCCTCTAATCTCCAACCTTTTTGTACATGTATCTCTTGACCCTTTTATTCATGAAATATATGTTTTTATGGTAATGTGTTGATTTCTAAAGCATACCCATGTATCTCTTGACCCTTTTATTAATCCTCCTTTTATTCATGAATGCTTATATTATTAATAAGAAACTTACACAAGATTCTTTAATTTGTTTATTCCCTGAGTTAGGAGTTTTAATAAATTTACAGCTACACTTGTGAGAGAGGATCAAAGGATTACGGATTTTAATTTTCTTATTGTTCAAAAGTTGTATGGGGCAAATTAGTTGGATCTGGTTAAAGGAGGATTATTTGAAAATGTCTAATGTGTTGAAGTGTGGTGTCCAGTGATGAAAGAATTCTTTGCTGAACATTTAAAGGACAATTCTAAGAAAAAACATGTATATGAAGCAACAGAAAATGGTTATTCTTTTTTAATGTGTTGCATGTATAGGAACTTCTTATGGACAATTTTATATATTTTTTCTATGAATTGCAGGCATTATATGTGATAAACCATAACAAGTTTAGAGCTTGTGAGTTTCTTATTTGATTCCATGAACAACAACATGGCAATAAGATTATAGTCTTTGCTGATAATGTTTTTGTACTTACGGAATTTGCAAAAAACTTCGCAAACCCATGATTTATGGTGCCACAAGGTCTATCTTGCTTATAGTTTCTGAAGCAACACTTTTAGCTTTTTTTCCTTTCACATGTCCTTAGTGAGAAGTATTATATTTCATGTGTAGTCATATTGAAAGGACAAAGATATAAGAGACTTTCAAAACCAGTAAGTACATCAACATTGTTTTCCTTTTTTAATTATGATCATGTTATTGATTTCTAAAGATTTATCAAAATCTTACTATAAACTCCTAACCTTTTATAGGTGATTGAGGAATGGAAACTATGATAAAACTCTTAACTTGTAAGCACATGTTAGCAAACTGTCCACAACACATCCAAAGTAAATTTTTTTTTTAATCCAAGTTAGAAGTTACCAGATTCTATTCTCATTGAGGTAGCTTTTATTGGGTTAATCCCAATCTGCTGCAACAAAGACAGTTACAGGTAGTTAGTTAAGTTAGTTATAAAAAGTTAGTTATAGGCAGTTATTCATGAAGCGACACAACCGTTGGTTCAATCGAACCATCACAACCTTTCATTCGTACTGTTTCATTTTGTATAAATAGAAGAACATATAAACAAACAAGGTGTGATGACAGATTTAATCACAATTACTCCATAAAATAATTATTTTTAATATAAAACATCGATATAGGATTAATAGCTTATTAGTATTTACAAATCCTATATTAATGGTTGCTAAGGTAAGCTATAATACTAATTACACAAATGTCATGTCTAAGTTGTTAATCATTAATTACTTTTTATTTGGAAAATTTGCATAGGTCAAACTAAATCATGGATTAAATAGGGCGATGAGCTCTCTGGTAAGGGAAATGCATACCCTACAAGTAAGTCCGCAAACTTGCAGCTCTGTAATTGGAGTTGCTATTTTGGAAGACGGATACGACCATTAATAATACTAAATTAGTCTATCACCAATGAATACAACAAAGTCACTTCTGGAAGCTTTACAAGGAAGACCTCCTTTTCCGCTTCACGTACATGAGAACTTCGATGTAAGCAATCTATATTCTTGCGTGCCTGTTAGAACTTTTATGCCATCATTTTCCATTGAGGCAAGTAAATTTCATCTTCTGCTATAAAAATTTTGCAATAAAGCTATGATGTGTCACAATAGATCATTTTAGTAAGCTTTCATTTAAATCTGTTGTTACATGAAGTAAATCTCAATATTCCCCTTTAGCGATTCCTTTCGGCTCAATGCTTACTAAAAGAAACTTGGAATGATATTGATAAAATTATTTTAGAACTTGAGCCAAGATTATTGGACCATCTAATTTTTTTTATATGTCTACATATACTGTGCATGTATTGTGAGATCTTTTTTTACATATGTCTAAGATGATTAGTAGGATCGATGTCATATGTCTATGATGATTATATTTCTTAACTATTTCATTTAACTTTTAATTACTTTTTAGTATATAATTGTTCAACTAAACCCTAAAACAATAACCAAAAATCAAAATACTTGCATGCTTTTAGTCGTTTTATGGATTATGGTAACATCAATTATAGATATTAACCGTTTCATTTAACTTTTAATTACTTTTAATATATATATTTGTTCTTCTAAATCCTAAAAATAAAAACCACAAGTCATACCCGTCAATCGGACGGGTTTAGCCACTAGTATATATATATATATATATATATATATATATATATATATATATATATATATATATATATATATATATATATATATATATATATATAAAATATTTGTATAGCTACATATCGGTTTGCGTTAAAAAATGTTTATGGGTTCTAAACGAAAAATAATACTAAAGTTTGAAGATTTGGGGATTAAACATAATGTTTTGAAACCCGGTTCGACCCGGGTGGTTCAACCGGTTGAACCGTTCCCCGTCGAAAAATGGGTCGATTTAAACTGAGTTGGGTAAAATTAAACAGGGTCAACCCACCAGGTTTGAAGCGTCCCGGGTCTACCCGGTTTTCGATATGTATTAATAGTTTCAACTTTTCACTTTTTACTTTTTTGTTTTTCCTTTATATATAGTATAGCAGGGTACCTGCGCGTTGCGGCGGGTACCATGTGACGATTAATCGGAGAAATAGATCTCGATGAGACCTGATTCACCAGTTTGTATTGGTTTCAACGGGTCCTCTCTAGTTCGTTTTTGGATGGCTGTTATTGGGTAGTCGAACCGGTGGCGACACCGGTTCCCGGTTGAACCTGTTGGTCCGGTCCGATTTTCAAAACTATATGTACCATCAACTTGTTAGCTTGTATGAAGCTTTGTGTGTTTTATTAATTTGTATAATCTGTATAATAACATGTACTTTTCATTTTAGGGTGTTTTAAAAATAACATTAATTAGTGTGTTTAATTATTTTATATTTAGGATTATGTTGTAGCTTGTTTAAGTTGTACATTGTGAAATTTTTATTGTACTTTTTAGTAAGGGGTGTTTTAATTGATTGTTTTTAATTTGGTAGATATGTTTTTCATTAGTTGTACAATGTGAATAAATTATTGTACTTTTAAGTAATGAGGTGTTTTAATAAGAGTATTAATTACACAATACATTCTCTCCCATTTGACTTTCAACTTTTCACTTTTCAAGGTTTGACCATTTTTCTATTATATGTAGTATAGATAAAAAGATAACCCCCAATTTAAGAGTTCCTTTGTTACTAAGAGTGGACGGTGTGGGCTTCTTCGTCGCTCGTCGTCGCCTACGTGGCTGCTCGCCGTGGGCCGCCGCCACACCGGCGTCGCCCGTCGTGGCTCGCCGTCGGTTCCAAAATCGTCGGGACGACGAAGTAATGTATCTGACATTCATTGATTAAATATTGGCTTTAATATTGTTGTGTGTGTTTGTAGTGTGTGTTTGTAGTGTGTGTTTTAGTGTGTGTTTGTAGTGTGTGTGTGCAGGAAAAATGAAGAAGAAAACCTTTTTTTTTTTTTTTTTTGACTAGACTTGGAACTGGGCCTCTTTGTTGGACTAGAATTGGGGTGGTTTTCGTTTTAAACACAGCCTCTTTGTTTACATATATGTTTTTTTTTTTTTTTTTTTTAATTTATAACTTTTTTTTAAATATTTTGTTTTGTATTTTTATTTTAATAAATGAAGTGAGTTTATTTGAAAAATTGAATAAAAAAAAAGTGGTGGTGGTGGGCCCTAAATGAAGAAGTTGAGGTTTGTTATGAGTGAGGAGGGGGCTTGTTGTGGTTAGTTGTGGGAAAATAAGATGCTGATGTGGCGCTGAGGTGGCGCGACGACGAACTTATACCTTGTTATGACACCTAGCTCTCTAATACTAAACCGATTATTACTTATTACCATCGACTAAAAACTCGACACCACTTGAAATAATTGGTCATTAACACGGCTTCTTCACAATAACCTAGCTAACGTTTGTGGCGTGTTTAATTGATATATGACTTGACCAATGATCAAATATTTAACATTCGAGAATCAAACGAAAAAGACACAACCATTTTGGTCGATAGTCTTATCTGGTTGTTTTTTGTATTTATCATAATCCTATTATAAAAGGTAGCCATTTTTTCTTTCTATTGCCCATCTGGGCTAATAGCAATTTTTACAATGAAACTATCATTTGGTCAATAGAGTTATTTTTTAATGCTAGTTTTTTATTTACTCCACTAAAGTTGTTTTTTTTTTTTTTTTTTTTTTTTTTTTTTTTTTTTTTAAACGGCGGAATTTTATTAAAGCTAGCAAGACGCTAGAAAAATTACAAGGAATAAACCACTATCGGGTTTTGAATCCAATTGTTCCATGAG
The DNA here is from genome assembly GCA_019973895.1 of Chrysanthemum seticuspe. Taxonomy (NCBI): domain Eukaryota; kingdom Viridiplantae; phylum Streptophyta; class Magnoliopsida; order Asterales; family Asteraceae; genus Chrysanthemum; species Chrysanthemum seticuspe. The sequence continues at coordinate 326,859,480 of BPTQ01000005.1, forward strand.
AAGGAGTGCGATTTACGTCTAGAAGAATACCATCTAAAAGAGAAATCAACAATCTTGTCAAATAATAAGTTGCGTTTCGGAGTTTCTTTACCAAAAATCGTCTCGTTACGAAAGCTCCACAAAGACCAAAGAACAACACCACTGATGACGTCTATGATGGTTCTCTTATTAGTCGACATGCGAATACCATCAATCCAAGAGTAAAGATCATTAAGGCTCGAAATATAGGGGGCTGAAGATCCAACCAATTGAAGACACAAGCCCATACAGAAGCGGCTAAAGAGCATATCCAAAACGTATGATATAAAGTGTCAATCCATAGGGCAGTTCAGGGAGCTCATCTCCAGACCTTTTCGGCTCAAGTTCCATCTTGAAGGAAGGCGATCACGAAGAGTCCTCCATATGAAGATATTAATCTTTTTTGGAAGGAGCTTGTTCCATCTCGTTTTAGGACCAACATGAGGATGAAGACCAATATCGATGTGGCAACGAGCACTTTTAACCGAGAAGGAGGGAGGATCAATAGACCAAACCCACGCATCCTCGGAATCCTTGAGAATGAAACAGAAAGATAATTTTGAAGGATATCAAGATGATAAGCATTGGAACCGGTAGAAATATTTCGAAACCCATTCAATATGCCAACCATTATTCCAACAATCCCGAATCAAACAGTCCTTGTTCATAGCTAAACGATATAAACGAGGGAATTGGAGTTTGAGAGGAGAATTACCATTCCAAGAGTCATGCCAGAATTTCGTGGAGGTCCCATTGTTAACAATCCGCTGCATGGATGAATAGGGAATAATTTTTTTCTCATGCATGCAATTAATAGAACCCACAATTCGATACCAAACACCTTTGTTTTTTATGTGGCTGAAGAAATTTGAGGAGTCGTTGATCTTGCCATGAATAGCGGTAACCAGCCAAGACCATAAGGTGCGAGGATTATTGAGAAATCTCCAGCGCCATTTCTGAATGAGAGCATGATTAAGAGAATAGAGACTCCCAATACCAAGACCGCCTCTATCTTTGGAAGCAAGAGCAACATTCCAGGAAATCCAAGGGATCTTTTTAGAGTTTTCGACACTCCCCCAAAAAAAATTGGATCGAATAGATTCCTGCTTTTGTTTACCAGATTAGGCATAGGAAAAAGCAAGAAATAATACGTACCAACCGCGCCTAGTATTGAAATATTTCTAGTTTTGTTTTGGTATAAATTAACATGATTAATAACCCAAGTGGATAAGATATCGTTTTGTAACAAGTAATCACTACTACTTATAATGCACAAACCACTTTCTCTCCTAATTAATTTTCAGACTTTTCAGACTTGAAAGTGATAAAGCATGATGTACAACACATTAAAGCACAAAAATTCAGACTTACAAGTTCCAAAGATCTCTCTCCTAATTAATTTTCAGACTTTTCAGACTTGAAAGTGATAAAGCATGATGTACAACACATTAAAGCACAAAAATTCAGACTTACAAGTTCCAAAGCATTAGTTACAATACTTAAAGCACAAATAAAAATAGTTCATAACAGGATGGCGGCTGTTATAAGTGATATGTGAAAGTTACATAATCCGTGAATCGCTTGTAACCTTCAACCACAACGGATCTCTCTCCTGTTATAAGTGATATGTGAAAGTTACATAATCCGTGAATCGCTTGTAACCTACATTAAATAAGAGATATGTGACTGAACATTTGGTTATTATAAGACAGTTATGAAATCTTCATCATGAGGGAGAGATAAGATGAGTTGATCTTGCATGTGAATCTTTGGTGGTTATCGGTTAAAGCATGTGAGTATGCGATGAGTGGATTTTGTGATGTGTTTATGGTAGTAGTCACTGATTTATGGTGGAGGGAAGTGATATGATGTAGGGGTGGCAGATCCGTTGTGGTTGAAGGTAGATGAAGGCTCCAGATATGATGGCGGGGGTGGAGGGATGGTGGAGTCACTGAAGAAAAGTTGTGGTGTGTGTGGTCCTTTTTTTAGAACATTGTATGTATTTTCAAGTCATGAGGGAGAGATAAGATGAGTTGATCTTGCATGTGAATCTTTGGTGGTTATCGGTTAAAGCATGTGAGTATGCGATGAGTGGATTTTGTGATGTGTTTATGGTATTAGTCACTGATTTATGGTGGAGGGAAGTGATATGATGTAGGGGTGGCAGATCCGTTGTGGTTGAAGGTAGATGAAGGCTCCAGATATGATGGCGGGGGTGGAGGGATGGTGGAGTCACTGAAGAAAAGTTGTGGTGTGTGTGGTCCTTTTTTTAGAACATTGTATGTATTTTTAAAATAAGAATATGTTTGAGATATGGTAAATGAGTATTTTAGGAAGTACAAATCATAATTATTTGACTTATTAAAGTTTCCCCATAATTTGTGCCGAAATTAAAGACTCGTAATACTTCAACGGAAAAATAGTTATTTTCTTATTTTATGTTATTTTACTAATCTTATCAAAATTGATTACTATAAATTAAACAATTTTTTTTAACAAAAACTAAATAGCTTTAACAAATTATTCAATAGTCGTTTGTGTTTCGAACTTTTGATAGTAATTAATTTGTGTAATCTTGCACTGGCCATACAATCAGTTTACAAATTTATAATATTATACTTTTTTAAATGTTTTCAAAAAGTATGTTTTTTTCTTGTAAATACTTTTGAAGTTATAAAAATTACAATGCTTATAAGCATGACATATGATCACGTTTTCACACATCAAATTTGAGAGAAAATAAGTTTCTGCATATAAGTGTGTATAAATATAAATTTGTTAACCCTCTCAAGTGTCAATTATAATTTGTCACACTTGATTTCTTCACGCTATACTTACATAAAGAAACGCTACCCTTGCGTCAAATGTATGATTGTCAAATTGCATCTCTACACTTTTAAGGCGAAGAAAGTTTTTGGTTGTATATACTACTAAGTGCGAACAACTTTCAATACGATATAAGTGATAAAAATCTAATGATTTCTTTATATTTCTTCACGCTTATAAATTTGTACACATTAAAAGTAGACACAGATTGAAAGGTTTTTATGCACTTAAGAGTGTCTACAAATAATTTGATATCTGTCAAAAGTCTTTCTTAACTATACTACATATAATGAAGGAAGATAATTTCTTCTGTTAATACCAAATTTTGTTTGGTTATAGACATTTAAAAATTTTAAAAATTGCATATTCAAAAAACATTTATCATAAATTATACCGAAAAAAATCATACATATCAAAGTACGAAAATTTATGAAAATGTGTAAGTTTTGAATACCTTAATTTATATAAGCAATGCTATATACAGATTTATTAATCATGTATTGCAAGATTTAATTTATACTTTCTTAGATTTACACGTTGTATAATATTACGACCAATATTTCACAACAATATTGATTTTCATCGCCAATCATCACAACCTTGTAATACTAATGACTACCGTTTTCGCATCGTAATTGCATCGTGATGCATGTACTTGATAATTTAATATGAAATAGTGTGCGATAAAGTTATTTTATAAAATTATCGCCATGCGTAAAGTTATTATCACGAAAAACATGTAATCGAAAAATATTGATTTGTCAAACTATTTGATTACAGGGTACCTGCCGCCGCAACGCGCGGGTACCCTGCTAGTTAACAAACAAGGTAAGTTATACAAGAAGCATTTGATTAGCTAATTGTAAAGGTTAAATGCTTTTAACCACAAAAATCTAAAGTTTTTTTAAACTATAAATTGTTTTATCGTCTTAAATTAAAAGTGTAATAGTTATTTCTTTGAGTATCATAAATAAAATTGTTTTCTGATAACTACGAAAAAATTAAAATGAATAAAAACCTTTCAAAGAATCACAAAAAGTTAACGATGGATATTTTTTTTTTCAAGAAACCAAAAAGATAATGAGTCATACAAGTTATCGTTCACGAAAACGCCACAGACAAATTATTTATTTTTCTGGAGTGTTTTCACCAACAATAACATAATAGTAACATCAACTTGCCCAACCAACTTAACTTTAGTGTATATAGGCTACCAAGTTTTTCTTTCTATTACCTATATGGGATAAAAAACAATCTTCTTTCAAGTAAATTGTATCATATAAGCTATTTGATGGTTCTTTATTTACCCCTACTCAAACTATATTTTTATTTTTATTTATGAAACTATAAAATCATTCTTTCAGTTGATAATTCTAACCAAACGTGAATCATGGTTTTTGAAGCAATACTGAAGTTAAAGGAACATATATCACAGATCCAAAGAGCATAAACATACTGTTGTTTTACAAATTAGATGAGGTACACTAAAAACACACACTTAAAATATATTGTATTATTGTATAGTAAGAATCCTTCATTAGGGACCGCAAAGGTGCTGCTTACGCATTTAAACTCACGTATTCATCTTGTCATAAACTCGTACTTAGTTAATATAATTATTAATAAGTATGACGGTTGTTTAAAAATGCGCGCATTATTGCGTAAATTGCACGCATCATTGCATTGCATTTGAAATTTCGTATTATGGTACTTAACGCAAGGCCATCCCAGATTGCGTTCGCATTAGACCACGATTTATCGCATTTGTGTAATGCTAGCAACGGTTGCAATTGTCGCAATCTAGAATTTAAGTCTTTTTTGTCAAAAATAAACCATATAAAAGATATCCAAATATTAAATGGGATTTTAAAGATATAATTAACTTGTTAAAAGACGTACAAAATAATGAAAATATAGTATAGTGCGTTTCGTTAAGCATTTTACGTTAAGCTTTGCTTTCAACTTATTTATTTTGCAAATGAATTATTGGCCTAATTTCAATATGCTAGTAACTTATTTGGTAAGTTTATTGCATTTACTTGGTATTTGGTAGATTATATTATGTATACATAAATTTTGTACTTTTTTTTAAAACTAAAGGGCAAATGATAAAAATAATAATAATAATAATAATAAATAAAATAAATAAATAAAAATTATACCTGACATCATTTGCTTTTGTGGGTAGCGAACAAATTTTTTTGCTTTTGTGGGTACTATACTTTCAAATTCATCCTCTTTAAGATATTTTGCGAAATTTTTGACCATTTTTGCCCTTCTTAGCTAACAGAAAATTTATTTTCCCGAAAGACAAAAATGTCACATAGTACCCTAAAGAGGATGAATTTGAAAGTATAGTAATTACAAAAGCAAAAAGTTTTGTTCGCTACCCACAAGAGCAAATGATGGTAAGTATGATACGTTTTTTTTATCATTTGCCCAATACTAAACGCAATGCGTCCAAATTGCGCTCACATTTATATCACCCATCATGCAATGGCTTTTGAGACCTTTAACGCGTTGGATCGCAAACGCATTTTTGACAATAAGTGGGTAGAATTTTAACCTATCCTATCATCATATGCTAATAAGGGGGGGGGGGGGGGAGTGGTCACCTAGTACCCAATCCTACCCAAATTGCCACATCACATCTATCCAATAAAAACCCTACAACTCAAAACTACCCAATTCTACCCTAACACTACCCAAAGTGGAGGGAGTGGTACTCAATCCTACCCAACGTTCACATTTTTAAAATTTTTCTCCCCACCACGATCGGCTTCCCAATCCGCTCCACTACCCGAATTGGCCTAACCGACTAGGTTGGGGCGGTGTTACCGATCTACCCGATCGGCACCGAACCCCAAACCGAGTCCACTCCCTCCCCTCTAACATAATGTCAAATTGGGTTTTGAGACCTTTAACGCATTGGATCGCAAACGCATTTTTGACAATAAGTGGATAGAATTTTAACCTATCCTATCATCATATGCCAATAACATAATGTCAACTTACCAACCCAACGTTCACATTTTCAAAAAATTTCTCCCCACCACGATCGGCTTCCCAACCCGCTCCACTACCCGAATTGGCCTAAACGACTAGGTCGGGGCGGTGTTACCGATCGGCACCGAACCCCAAACCGAGTCCACTCCTTCCCCTCTAACATAATGTCAAATTGCGCTCACATTTGTATCACCCATCATGCAATGGGTTTTGAGACCTTTAAGGCATTGGATCGCAAACGCATTTTTGACAATAAGTGGGTAGAATTTTAACCTATCCGACTAGGTAGGGGCGGTGTTCCGATCGGCACCGAACCCCAAACCGAGTCAACTCCCTCCCCTCTAACATAATGTCAAATTGCGGTCACATTTGTATCACCCATCATGCAATGGGTTTTGAGACCTTTAACGCATTGGATCGCAAACGCATTTTTGACAATAAGTGGATATAATTTTAACCTATCCTATCATCATATGCCAATAACATAATGTCAACTTAACTCATTGGATCGCAAACACATTTTTGACAATAAGTGGATATAATGTCAACTTAACATAATGTCAAATTGCGGTCACATTTGTATCACCCATCATGCAATGGGTTTTGAGACCTTTAACGCATTGGATCGCAAACGAATTTTTGACAATAAGTGGATATAATTTTAACCTATCCTATCATCATATGCCAATAACATAATGTCAACTTAACTCATTGGATCGCAAACGCATTTTTGACAATAAGTGGGTAGAATTTTAACCTATCCTATCATCATATGCCAATAACATAATGTCAACTTAACGCATTGGATCGCAAACGCATTTTTGACAATAAGTGGATATAATGTCAACTTAACATAACGTCAAATTGCGGTCACATTTGTATCACCCATCATGCAATGCGTTTGAGACCTTTAACGCATTGGATCGCAAACGAATTTTTGACAATAAGTGGATATAATTTTAACCTATCCTATCATCATATGCCAATAACATAATGTCAACTTAACGCATTGGATCGCAAACGCATTTTTGACAATAAGTGGGTAGAATTTTAACCTATCCGACTAGGTCGGGGCGGTGTTACCGATCGGCACCGAACCCCAAACCGAGTCCACTCCCATAATGTCAAATTGCGGTCACATTTGTATCACCCATCATGCAATGCGTTTGAGACCTTTAACGCATTGGATCGCAAACGAAATTTTGACAATAAGTGGATATAATTTTAACCTATCCTATCATCATATGCCAATAACATAATGTCAACTTAACGCATTGGATCGCAAACGCATTTTTGACAATAAGTTGGTAGAATTTTAACCTATCCGACTAGGTCGGGGCGGTGTTACCGATCGGCACCGAACCCCAAACCGAGTCCACTCCCTCCCCTCTAACATAATGTCGAATTGCGCTCACATTTGTATCACCCATCATGCAATGGGTTTTGAGACCTTTAACGCATTGGATCGCAAACGCATTTTTGACAATAAGTGGGTATAATTTTAACCTATCCTATCATCATATGCCAATAACATAATGTAATGTCAACTTAACGCATTGGATCGCAAACGCATTTTTGACAATAAGTTGGTAGAATTTTAACCTATCCGACTAGGTCGGGGCGGTGTTACCGATCGGCACCGAACCCCAAACCGAGTCCACTCCCTCCCCTCTAACAAATGTCGAATTGCGCTCACATTTGTATCACCCATCATGCAATGGGTTTTGAGACCTTTAACGCATTGGATCGCAAACGCATTTTTGACAATAAGTGGGTATAATTTTAACCTATCCTATCATCATATGCCAATAACATAATGTCAACTTACCAACCCAACATGACTTTAGTATATATTCTACCAACTTCTTCTTTTCATTACCGATGTGGGATAAAAACAATACTTTACGAGAAAAATGTATCAAGGCATGTAAGCTATATCCTCTTTTTCATTCATAACGAAGGTTCTTTTTTATGTCTACTAAAATTCAAGCTTAACTACCTTTTTATTATAAAACTATATTATCAATATTCTAAGTGATGATTTTTAACTAAATAAAAATACATTTCTTTCCAACTTTATTTTCACACAAACATGATGAGACACAGCTTTCATATATTTGTTATAGTATTTAGAGAAATGTGTTATCTTAAATAGTTAAATGTCACGATGTGGGTTGGTTTGTTTTGAACATAGCACAAATGTATGCATGATTTGTATTTAGTCCATTGTTTTTATTAATTCAACTTTTACTTATTTGTTGATTGCATTATCATTTCCAAGCAATATTGAAGACTAGTTATGAGAAACTTGAATAGTACTTATAAAACTATATTGTGAGAGTTTAAATTGACACATGTGTGCTATAGTCTTCAAATCTGGTCATAACCATAGTATAATCAGTTGTATAAGAAATTGACAAATGAAATATTCACATCCTTAGCTATAATCAATTGTATACCTTTCATACCTGGGTGATATATTTGCTCTACAAACAACTAATCATTCTTGTGAAATTTCTTAATTTTTGTAACTTTTACGTAATTAATTATGTAGATGAAGGAATATATAGAGGTTTTAAACAATTGATGTGAAGAGGGTATGTTGACTTAACATACACAAATGTTAGTCAAGAGGTGATCAAACGTCAAAATATTCATGAAGTCAGATATTTTAGATTCCATTACGGTTAATATATGCATATAAAAATTTGATGCTTCAAGTCCAACAAATAAAAAGCTTTTTAACAATGTTTGATCTAGCTTGAATAATCATTCCTTGATATTACATGTAAAGAGGACATATTTAATAGTTTGAACAGGTGACACCTTGGGCAATAGATAAATACTAAACTCAACTAAGCTACCATCTTTTTCTTTGTATTACCTATGTGGGATAACAACAATTCTTTATGTGGGATAATAAGGTACGCTGTTAATATATGGTATAGCTATTTGCGTGTTGGGAACTTGATGTAATGATGAGATGACTTTAGAGCTTTAGAAAGACCATGCCAACGAAATGGCTTTAAGACGACCGGGGCTAACGGTGTAGATGTTTTTGATAATATGATGCCGTAGTAGTCATTAATTTCTTTGTTTGTAAAAGGAAAAGATGATCGTGCATGTTCAAGACTCATGAGGGTAGTGTGCTTGCTTATATTCCTAAGATTGCAGTGCTCGAGTCTCTAGGTCTTAGATACTTGATGAAAAAGAATAAGTCTTCTGAGTACTGTTTGAAGCATGTTTGCAACCTGGCAAGAATCTTAAAATTCACTTCTTTGTTTCAGGTTGCCGAGCTATCAGTCGATAGCCTTGTGGACCTTGCCTTGAAACTTATGATTCCCTGACCGAAACAGAGATTTCTGTGCAAGAGATTTTCAAGATACTCAACACGAACATTGACTCTTACACTCCTGACCAGGTTTACTCCTTGGCTTCTTATCTTGAAAACATGTATGCTATAATTGTCTATATCGCACTAGTGTTAACAACTATCCGGCTTGTATGCTGTTGGTTACACTTGGGTGTTTTTAGTGGGTCTGCACTTTCTTATTTGATGTATATGGAACCCTTGTCTTTTATTAAGTTTTTGCTTTGTCTTTCATTCTTGACTTTGGATATATATGCTTTGGTACATGATGACAAAGATGACTCTAGAGTGCAATGTTGTCTTAGTTAACAGTCTATTATGTTGTAGTGGATGCATAGTCGTCAAACTTTATGTCTCTCTAGGATTGTTGGCAATGAGCAAGTCGCCACTTTGGATAGAGGTATTGACCTCAATCTCGATGATTAAACTTCTTGAAGATGACCATATTCAATTTTTCGGGGGAATTGTGTGAATAAAAGCACCAAGTTCGTCCTTTGCTCGGTCAAAAATACTTGCACCTTTAAAATCGCTAATCGGTGTGTTCACGTGAATATCATATCCCCACCCATGAGTTTCTTTTCGATAGCGAGGTGAATGTTCTTTCGCACTTCCTACTCTTACGTACTTCCGCCTTTAAATTATTCAGTGCCACCATAATAAATAAAACTAAATAGGTGATACAATAATTAGCATATATTAGGATTTAATTAAATTACACAAAATCCAAAATAAAAAACCGTTAAGGTCGCAAGAGAATCGTTATCCCACAAAACAAATAGCTGGCGAAAACTTGGCACCACTTACAATAATTGGACATTAACACGGCTTCTCCACAATAGTCTAATGTTCGTAGAGTGCTTCATGGATATGATTTGACCAATCATCGAAAACCAACCTTTAAGAACCAAGTGAAAAAGACACGACCTTTTTGTTCAATAGTCTCATCATTTGTTAACCAGCACAAGAAATCAGATTTAGATGAAATCATCAGTTGTATACGATTTAAGCCTTGGACGATATATCCTTGTAAAATTTCTTTACTTTTGTAACTTCTGTGTAACTATATGTCTATCAAGAATAGAGGTTTAAAGCACTTGCTGTGAAGAGGGTATGTTGACTTAAATTAGCACAAATGTTAGCCATGAGGTGATCTAACGTTCAAAATATTTATGAAATTGGATACTTTAAGTTCCATTATGATCAATATATGATGCAGTACGGAAGCATTCAAATGGCTCAAGACTAAAGATTAATCAAAAGACCGAAAACCATCACGGTTTCTTGACGAAAGTCAATTTTCTAAAACTCAATAATAAAAACCTCCTTCAAATTAGAATCCGTGAAACCATATAAATAAGCTCCTAACTACAAGTTAGGCATGAAACTTGGATAGCAAATAAGCCTTAAAATTAGGCAACGTAATTAATTAAAGATAGACACAAATCAAACCTAAATATAGATAATGCAATCAAATCATTTAAATAAATGAGATAAAGATTCGGTTCCAACTTAGTCTTCTTCGCAGGTCGGGTCACACCGCATCATTCTCCCCATCTTCGAAAAAAACTCGTCCTCGAGTTTTGTCTTCGTACCAAAACCACCTGGGTCATAAGGAACATCAACCCGATTCTTCTGCACTATCATCAAGACCCGCCTAAATAGTCCAACTTCACGAGTCATCTCTCTCGGGTCAAAACCTGTACCACCCGGATCGAATGGATTATTTAACTGTATCTTGTTCGCTAGCCATTCAAGAACCAATTGACCCATTTTTTCCCCAGCAATTAAAGTCTTTGGCCCAATCGCTTGTTTCACTTCTACACATGTTTGAGCTGCAAGCTTTGAATAAAGTGGATACGTAGAATGTATTGAACGATTTAATTTGCAATGTGCATTTATAAGCCCACCATCACAATGCTCCATGGCATTTTTTGTGTGTTGCTTCCCCTTCGAAACCTTGCATGGGCCACCATATGCATTACTTAAATATAAAGGACCAATAGGACTATATGGAAGTGGACTTTTACAGTTTTTAATGAATGAGATTGGCTCCCCATTAGCTATGCCACGTGATCCTGTTTGACTAGCTTGTAGACGTGTATCGGCCTCATTTTTCCCAAAGATATTATCCCCATGCACATGATCGCACATTCCAACAATATCACCCACATAACTGGCAACATTAATCTTTTGAATATTTGAATTAACTCCTCCTATTTGAAATCCCGTAATCTTTGCGTCAACATTCAATCCCAACATTTATTTAGGCATGAAAGGAGGACTTACCATGCTAGCAGATCGAGTCCGCCAAGTAGTCGTCGGACCTCCCGTAATTACCGTAGTACCACCACCTTTGTTACATTCAACATTGAAAAACTTGAAAACTGGTTCATCATCATGGTTCCCGTTCATAATATCTGCACTCATCTTTGGATAAACAACCACTTCTTTAGCCCGAGACTCCCCTTGAACGGTAACTCCGCTAAGAACCATTTGCACAAACGAATATTCTTCCTCACCGGGTTCAATCTCGTCTTCATCGAATATGGGTTTATCTTTATATAAACATTCTTGATAGATCGGCTCATCGAACCGAGGGTGGGCATGGTCGAAAGGATGCTCCTCTTCCTCGTTCACATCTTCCCAGACGATTGTTCCCGATTCGGTTTCCTTATCGTGCCTCTCCCGTTGTAACTCAAGATCTTGGACTCGATGTAGTAGCCGTCTAATCTTTTCAAGATCTCGGACTCGTTGTCGGAGCCGTCTAATCTCTTCAAGATCTCGGACTCGTTGACATAGTCGTCGGATCTCTTTAAGATCCCGTGGGTCATGATAGACTCCATCGCTGCCTCGTTCGGCGACTCTGCGAGTAGGGCGTCGATATTCTCCACGAGCACGTGAATAGAAAACTTTGATGTCGTTGCCTCTGTCGGCGAATCTACGATCAAGCAAGCATCTTCCTTCACGCAGAGCCATTTGAAAACCAAAAGCTCTGATACCAAATGATGCAGTACGGAAGCATTCAAATGGCTCAAGACTAAAGATTAATCAAAAGACCGAAAACCATCACGGTTTCTTGACGAAAGTCAATTTTCTAAAACTCAATAATAAAAACCTCCTTCAAATTAGAATCCGTGAAACCATATAAATAAGCTCCTAACTACAAGTTAGGCATGAAACTTGAATAGCAAATAAGCCTTAAAATTAGGCAACATAATTAATTAAAGATAGACACAAATCAAACCTAAATATAGATAATGCAATCAAATCATTTAAATAAATGAGATAAAGATTCGGTTTCAACTTAGTCTTCTTCGCAGGTCGGGTCACACCGCATCAATATATGTATATAAAAGTTTGATGCTTTAAATCCAACAAATAAAAAAGCTTTTTAACCATGTGTGATCTAGCTCAGGATGTCATGAAAAAATAAAAAGTTAATTAGTTATACGAGTTATCAATTAGATAACGCACGAACAGATTTATTATCCGTGAAGCTTTATCTAAACGATAACATAATACTAATCACAACTTAGCATAACAATATAACTTTAGTATATAACCCACCATCCGTTTCTTTCTATTATATATGTGGGATAACTGCAAACTCTCGTGCATCCATTCTACAATTGATTTTAGAAAAAGGAAGCAGGTCAAAGTGTTATGATCCGACATCGGCAACGTATGGGATTGATTGATGGTTTATAAACACCTGGTATCCCATCCTCTTACAAGCTAAGTTTTTGAGTGAGTCCTACTGTTGGACTTATGAACATTGATACGAGCCTAGTATATATGAGATAAAACAAAGAAATCACTTAAGCAAAGAAAGCAAAGAAGACTTGGCTTTCTTAATATGATACTCCACATATTACAACATAGTGCCAGCACACTTAAACACCGAATCATCCACAAATTTCTTAAGAAACAGAGACTACATTGACTGCTACAAAAACGTGAGTCATGGTTTTCGAAGCAATATTGAAGTTAAAAGAATATATAACATAAATCCAAACAGTATAAACACATGCAGTATTGTTTTACATAGCAGATGTGTGAGTCTTTGCCTTCATCAAACAACTAAGCATAATAAAATCCAGCGAAGTCTATATGTAAACGCATGCCATGTTATCGTCTCCAAAACTCATTTAAAATCACGTATTCATCTTGTCATAAACTCGTAATTAGTTAATATATGGCAAGAGCACCAATTCTCCATTAAATACAATTAAAAGTTTTAAAATTAAAACATGCAACATATAAAGCTTAAACTAAGAATACAACATTATAACACTAATTAATGTTATTTTTAAAACACACCTATAATAAAAAGGGCAAATCGCACAAAAATGTATCACACTTAAAAACAATTTGAATTTAAGGTACTCAATTTATTTTTCAATTTAAAATATCCAAGTTATTTTCTTCTGAAATGTAAGGTTTTTTCAACTTCTCGAAAGATGATATCAGCCATTTTATCTAATGAATTGGTAAATTAACGTGATATATCGTTATAATTGAGTATTTAAAAATCACTTCGGTTAAAATTCTTGCAAAAGTTCGAAAAAACCTTACCTTGCACAAAAAAATAACTTCAATACCTTGAATTGATAAAAAAAAGTTGAATACCTAAAATTCAAATTGATCTTAAGTTTGATACATTTTTGTGCGATTTGCCATTCATAAAACTATTAAAGTATTACCGGTGTAACCCATTTAAGTTTAAAATGCATTTTGTTTAATATCTCTCAGGAGGTTCAATGTGGGTTTGAATCAAACAGTAAGCCATAAAGCCTTTATTTAGTTAAAATTTATCACCTAGAATAATAATTATGTAGGTTTATATGAGGGGGAAAAAAAGTTGTTAAGCTTGAATTTTAGTAGAGATAAATAAAGAAACTTCATTAAGAATGTAAAAGAGTTATATAGCTTACATGTGTTGAAACATCTTAGAAAAAATATGGTTAATCCCACATACGCAGTGAAAAGAAGAAGTCGGTAGGATATATATTAAGGTCATGTTGACCGGATAATGGCTCAATGGATTAAAACTGTAGGGAGTCACTCTTCCGGTGATAATTTGTGTGACCTATTAACTTTTTGTGAATTTAGTAAAAGATTTTGTTTGAATTTAGCCAAAGGTTTTGTTCATGATTTTCCAATTACTTATTATATGTTATCATATATGTTAGATTATTCAAGGTCAAAAAGCTTCTTATTTATTGAAACCTCCTCAATTCTTCGGCTACACATAGTTTGTCTTAGAACAAATATATCTTCCGAGGATAAAATGTATACAAGTGATTATAGCTAAGGATGTGATGATTCTATCTCTATTTGTTTTTTTTATTGGTTAACAAATGATGAGTACTATGGGCCTGTTTGGCAAGAGCTTTATTTGGGAGCTGTTAGCTTTTTGTTATAAAATAATCTCTTCTAAAATAAATAGCTCCGTCTGGATACGTTTGGATGCATTAACTTCAAGCTTTTATTTCAAGCAAATAGCTCCTAAATGAAAAGCTGATTCATGAAGCTTTTTAAACATTTTGGAGCTGTTAAAACTTTAAATTACTGATATACCCTCTAAACATTTGTTTATAATTATGTATATGTCCTTTTACGTCATTTTACATCTTATAATTACATTTAACAGCTAACTTACTAAACACTTTTATTGAAAAAAAGATACAGCTTGTAGCTCATGTTAACAGTTTTGCAGTTAACAGCTTACAGCTTACAGTTAACAGCTTACAACATACAGCTTACAACATACAGCTTACAGCTAGTTTTGCCAAACATACCCATATGTTTTTTGATTCAAGTATATTTTAAACTTAAATGGGCTACACACTTACACCGTAATACATTTTATCTTTTGGAAGATATTTTTTTTCTACGACAATTTAAATGTAGACAAAGAGTGGAGGTTTCAAACGATTTATGCGAAAAGATTGGCTTAAAAAAATATTGCACAAATTTTACATGTTGTGACCTAACATTCAAAATATTCATGTAAAACTCGGATGCTTTTAATCTAACCACGTTCAAAGTGTAGAATTGTAGATATAGAAGTTGGATACTTAAATCCAATAAATAGGAAGCATTTTAACCTTGAAATAATCTAACATTTAAGATAACATGTAATAAGCGTGTTGAAAAACTTTTGCTAAATTCACAAAAAGTTAATAAATCACACTAAGTTACCAGCAAAAGTTCAAAGTGTAGAATTGTAGATATAGAAGTTGGATGCTTAAATCCAATAAATAGGAAGCTTTTTAACCTTGAAATAATCTACTAAGATAACATGTAATAAGTGTGTTGAAAAACTTTTGCTAAATTCGCAAAAAGTTAATAAATCACACTAAGTTACCAGCAAAAAGTTAATAAATCCGACAAAAATATGATAAATCACACAAGTCACCAAGAAGACAATAAACGACTTGATTTATAATCTAGTCAATCATTGTCTTCCAAATAACATAGTGTTAATATCAACTTATTCAACCAACATGACCTTAGAATATAGACTAAAATACACTGTTGGTCCCTAAACTTGTATCGGAGGATCGCGATGGAACGAACCGCCCTTTTCATCGCCACGGGTCCAAACAGTAGCCATTAAATGCCAGAATCGTCCCTTGACCAATACTGCCGTTGTCAACGTTCCGTTATACCGAAAAAAAAACCCGTAATCATGTTACTGTTGAGGGTAGAATAGTCATTATGTGGTATACATTGTAGAACATGTCTTGTCCAATTTCCCACCATTTTGTACAATATAACAAAACCGTGTACTCATTGCTCATCCCCAAACTTGTTTTGAAGCCTACCCAGAAAACCCTAAGGCAATGTCTATCATCAAATCAAGTAATCTGAGTAAGAAAATAACAAACAACCACCTTGGATTTACTCTGTGGCGAGTAAGGGAATATCCTTTATATGACGATCGTGAAACGGAGGAAAGAGCTGCAATCAGGAGATATTGTAAGTCTTTTTTGGTTAGAGCCTATTACAATCATATGTTAGTACGACTGATTAAGTTATTCCCCTTTTAGGTAACTTTAGCTTAACAATGTTTTTGTACATTTTTTATACAGCGGGTGAACCTGGATCGTTTAGCATGATGTTCCATTATGAAGGTACATTCAAATACTTTCCAGGTAGGATATATCAAGGAGGCAAGAAATGCCTTGTTGATCTTGTGGAAATAAAAGAGGTATCTGTTGATGAAATGGATGCTCTCATGACCCAAATCAGTTATGATTATGGACAAACCAATTATTTCTACTTTGTTAAGCCTGGTTGTACATTAGACGACGGTTTGTTTTCTTTGCGTGAACCTGCTAATCTAGACTTGTTGAAAGATGTTGTCATACAGCATAAGCTGATAGACGTGTATGTTGAAATAGGGAAGACTAGATTAGAATTTTCTGAAATGTCCCCACAATCAATTAAGACTGTATTTTGGGAGATGGATGAAGATAGGAGAAAAGTTGCTACTGCGGCTATTCAATCCTGTTGTAGACGGTTGGTGTTAGATGATATAGATAATGAACCTTCCCTAGATCCGTTTATCCAACTTACACAATTGCCTGTGGACGTCAATGATATTGGTGAAGCTAGCAATTTGCCAAACATTGACCACTCTTTTCCACCTTAGACTGCTCATTTGCTAGCCAACCTGTTCAAAACAGTGAGCGTGCTTTAGTAGTTATTGATGAGGACAATGCTCTAAAGGAGCCTGATAATGTTGAGGTTAATCTGTTTAGAGTGATTCAGGGGAAGGACTTTGACAACGGTGGAACAACACTAGTTGATGTCAATAACACCTTTGAGGAGCCTGAAAATTTTGAGGTTAATCTGTTTCAATTGACACAGGAGAAGCAATTACACAAACCAGGCAGACCTTTGGTTGATGTGAATAACAGGTTTGAGGAGCCTGATGTGGATGTAACTCTGTTTCAACTGACTTAGGATAATATGGAAGAGGATCCTGTTGTTGATCTTAGTCTGTTACAAGCGAGTGACACTAAAGAATTTGGCAATGCAGTTGAACCAAATCAAGATAACACTTGTCAAGAGAATGATGCACAGCTTGGTATGCTACAAGTAGGTCAGAGTAATGATTTAGGTGAAGAATGAACAACATGTAATATAAGTGATGACATGTAGTTGGTAAATGATTTACCTGTGATGGTTGATGAAGTATTTTGCAGTGACCATGTTAGTTTCCAACACGCACACTTTGCTAATGGCGTCTATACCACGTTTTTCTATACTGGTCAGGAGTTTGGTACTGCAGGGGAAGTAAAAAACCTAGTAAGAGAGCATTCAATAGAAACTATGAGGGAGTTGTTTTTTTTTAAGAATGACAAAACAAGAATAAGGGTCAGGTGTAGGGGTTGTGTTCCAGTTTCAGGCCCAAATGAAGGTCCTGGACTGGATATTGGCCCATCTAGAAGTCCATTAAGCAGAAGGGGTATAAGAGCATTGCTTTCTGCCAAAAAGGACCCTTTACAAATACTCTGCCCATGGCTATTGTTTGTCGGCAGGAATGGTGAGACAGGTATCTGGTCAGTCAGAACATATAATGAGCAACACACTTGTTTGCAATCAAGGGAAGTCAGAGCTTTTGACCTTCGCTATATCTCACAGAAAATTACAGCACAAGTTGAAACAAATCCAGAGCTTCTTGTCAGGTCGGTGCATAATTAACTTACCAACCAATACGACCTTCAAGTGTCCCTGCAGAAGGTTTTAAGGGCCAAAAACCTAGCAATAACAGCCATCAGGGGTCAATTCAAGCTACAATTTACCATGTTGAGAGATTACGTTCAAGAGTTGCAGAAGACAAACCCTAATACGAAAGTGGAGATGAATGTGGAACGACCTCCGGATGAATCTCTTCTAACCAGAGAATTCAAGAGAGTGTATGTTTGTTTAGGTGCACTGAAGCAAGGATTTAAAGATTGTGGGAAATCGTTGTTGGGGCTGGCTGCTTTTCCAATTCGTGGTCCTTTCAATGGTCAACTTATGACAGCTGTGGGAATTGATAGCAACAATGGTATATACCCTTTCGCTTATGCTTTTGTTGATTCAGATAACATAGGATCATGGACTTGGTTTCTTCATTGTTTATCCGATGATTTAGCACTTGGGCCAATTTCAAGCATCACTTTTATTACTGACATGAATAAGGTACTCTCTTACTCTGTTCATGAATTTAAGTGTCACTCTTTTGAAACAGACAGTAAAGATATTTGATTTTGTGCAGGATATAAGTAGAGCTGTAGCAGAAGTTTTTGAAAGTGCAGAACACAGATTCTGTATTAAAAGCATACATGACAAAATGAAATTGCAATGGAAATGTAGGGCCTATAAAGACCATCTGTGGAAATGTGAAACAGCCTCAACTGTTGTACAGTTTCTGAAAGCTATGGCTGATCTCAAGAAACTTAATCAACCAGCCCATGATTGGTTAAGTAAGATACCACCGATTCATTGGTCAAGGTCACATTTTTCATGTAAGTCATCTATCAGTTTCACTTACTTTGTATTCATAAATGCAGTATAAACAATTATAATTAATACATGTTTATTACTTTTCATCTTTAGGGAGAGCTACTTCTGATGTGTTACTTAAAAACATGTGTCAAGTGTTTCATGAGAAAATTAAAGAGGGGTTAAGCAAACCTATTATTACAGCCTTAGAATACATCAGGGAATATTGTTTGAAGAGGATAATGCATGTTCTTATGGTGATTGAGAAGAGTGATGGGCCACTAACACCAACTGCACAACACATGCTAGAGGCTATTAAGAAAGAGGCTGTTAAGTATAATGTGTTATGGAATGGGGGATCTAAGTTTCAGGTTAGTGGACCATGGGGTGACCAATGTGTAGTTAATGTTGTACACAAGACTTGTACTTGCAGAAGGTGGGAGATAACAGGTTTACCATGTAAACATGTTGTTGCTACCAATTGGAATATGGCTTTAAATGGCCAACAAGTCGGAGCTGTAGAAACATGGGCTCATCCTTGTTACTATCTTCTCACTTGGGAGGCTACCTACAAACACCATGTCCAGCCTATAACTAGCAGCGAACATTGGGAAAAATCAACTATGCCAACAACAATTGTTCCACCGAAATCCGAAACAAACCCGCCTGCCGCAAGAGGTAGAAAAAGAGTTAGGATAGCTCCTGAAACTGAAGAGATTGTGAAGGATGGTAAGCTGTCAAGGGCTTGGAAGAGTGTCAGGTGTAGTATTTGTGGCATTGCTGGACACAACCGGGTAACATGCCTAGGGTATGGTGGAGCTCAACATAGTGGAACTGCCAATAAGGTAAATGTCAAAAAGGTGCCTACTAAAGATGCAGGAAAAAAAAGACATCCTAAAGGTAAAAAGGTAGCAGCAGATAAAGAAGCTGAAGGTACACATGTTTTTGTAGAAAGCCAAGTTAGTGCAGTTCAAGGAAGTGGTGTTCAAACTACAAATCAAGAGCCAACAACTAAAGATCCCATCATACATGATGCATCCCTGTCACAATCCCAGTCTGATTTTCAGATTCCGTCAAGTGATGTTCAAGCAGTTCTGCTTCAACCCAGCCTGCTACACGAAGAATGACTAGGAAGCAGGCTGCACTGGAAAGAATGATGGCCTCACCATTGGTCAAATCTGTTATGCTAATTATCTAGACAATGTTTCATCTAGTTTACTAGTTTATTTTGTATGGACAAGTTATGTAATCTAAAAACATATCTGTGTGTAACTGTAGCTCTCATGCTTTGAAAAGTATGCAATTTTATGCAGCTGAAATTATATCCATTTGCATTAACTATGGAACCATGTCATTATTGTGTATTTTTTGAGATTGACTAAGCTTGATGTGTGAATAGTTTGCGTTAAAAGTAACCAAAGCTAAAATAGAACATCATAAGAATGTTGACATTTAAAAGTCAACCCTAAACAAATTGCTAACCATCTGCATACCCATAAGGCATAGAAAATCAGAAACAAACAAAACTGAATACTTCATAACAAGGTTACTACAATTCAAGATACAGAACATTAACCAGCTAGCCTCATTACATAAAAGGTTAAAAAGTTATCCCAATGCATAAACAATTAAGAACAACATCCAACTTAGCACCAGGTAAATCTTCCACTTCCACACATCACCTTGAGCAGCTACTAATCTTGCCTCAAGCTCATTTCTCCCCCTCAAAAGTCCTGGTATGATCATTCTTGAACGAGCACAGATTTCAGGATCATACCATCTTATCCACCGACAAGAAGACCCCTATTGATGATTATGAGAAATCATTAAACAACCACCATTGTTAGAAACTTACACAAGAAATATTAAGACGCACTTACTTGAACAGGACAAGCAAAGAATAGACGCCCTGAGTTGGCAGAGGTCCACGAAGTGCGAATAATAGCTTGCTTACCACACCAGCAACGTACCATCTTGAAACAATTATCGTTTTGAAGAAGACGGGTTTTGAAGGATAGTTTAGGGATGGGTGATAAATGTAGACCAAACATTTTTACACACATATACTAGCTACATACACTGTACAACGGTTTTATTTAGTCCGCTACAGTTAAAGACGGTTTTGCCCTCAGCAACATAACGTTGACAACGGCAGTATTGGTCAAGGGACGAATCTGGCATTTAATGGCTACTGTTTGGACCCGTGGCGATGAAAAGGGCGAGGTTCGTCCCATCGCGATCCTCCGATACAAGTTTAGGGACCAACGGTGTATTTTAGTCTAGAATATATCTTACCAACTTCTTCTTCTCACTATCGATGTGGGATTAAAAAAAATGTGTCAACACTTGTAAGCTATCCTCTTTTTTCATTTTTGACGAAGGTTCTTTGTTTTTGTCTACTAAAATTCAAGATTAACAACCTTTTTCTATTATAATACTAAATAATCATTACTCTAGGTGATAGTGTTGAACTAAAATAAGCATTTTTAGCTTAATATTTGATTCAACCAACATTGAACCTAGTGGCGGATCCAGGATTTAAACACACATGATATGCACTATATATCCACCAGAAACTTTTTTCAATCCACATACTTTTGGTTCGGGTCAGGTTTTATGGGTCAGGTTTCCTCGAGATTTTTTTAAGTAGTCACTTTTCGAAGAGGTTTTCTTGCACATGAGACAGTGGAGTTCCTTAACAGAGTTCAACGGATTATGCATAGTAATATTATGACACCTAGATCCATAAATGTAGTTTTCAAAAAAGTTAGTTTTGTTATTCAAAAAGGGCTAGCGGCGCAGCTTGTTGCCCATTTGCCGTCCACCTCTTTGTAAATGTCATAATGTGATACTAAGAAAGAGTTTTATTAATAATCTACTAATCATATTTTTAACTTTCTTTTTCTTTGCCAAACTACAAAGCGACCCAAATTTGAAATATGTGAATTCCATAGTTTAATGCATTCACATAACATTAAAACACAAATCTAATAAATAAAACTATATATTTTTTTTAATGAAACTTAACGTAAACATAATCCAGTGAAAAGAAATGAAAGAAATAGACATAATGTAGATTTAATATACGTAGGCTACTTTGAGTTGGTTGGGCTTTCGAAGGAGATATGGGCCATGTTGGACTTAAATATCTATTTTAAAACTTTATATCATAACCGGGCCACAAAAATACATAAAATCATAAAGACTTAATTGCTGATGTTTGACCGTCTTTTTCATCTTCTTTCTCAAGAGTGGTTTTGACACTGAAAATTACCAGGAGAGTTCTTTTATCTTTTCTTTTGTTTTTAACAATGGCAAGTTACATTAGGGTATGCATCGATAATTTTTTCTTTCATTTCATAGGGTATGCACTCTTAATTTTTTAGTGTATTTTATACTTACACATGTGTATAAGCTAGATCCGCCCCTCATTGAACCTCTTCAAAAGTAGTAGGTTCTATTATTACAGTTTTTCCAATTTTAGTTTGGCACAAACATGATGACAATATTAGCTATAATCACTTGTATATGTTTTATACTTGGGTGATATATGTGCTCTACAACAATTAAACAATTAAACAATTAATCACTCTAGTGAAATTGTCTTACTTTTTGTAACTTTTATGTAACTATATATGTAGATGAAG
This sequence comes from Chrysanthemum seticuspe, assembly GCA_019973895.1. NCBI lineage: Eukaryota > Viridiplantae > Streptophyta > Magnoliopsida > Asterales > Asteraceae > Chrysanthemum > Chrysanthemum seticuspe. Next base: position 326,881,848 of record BPTQ01000005.1, read on the forward strand.
GAACAGAGGTTTGAAAATTGAAACAATTGTTATGTGCATATTCAAGAAGTCGGATACGTTAAATTCCATTACGATCAATGTATGCATATAAAAATTCGATGCTTTAAATTCAATAAGTAAAAAAGCTTTTTAAATTCAAAATATTCATGTAAAACTCATATGCTTTAATCTCACCACGTTCAAAGTGTAGAATTGTAGATATAGAAGTTGGATACTTAAATCCAACAAATAGGAAGCTATTTAACCTTGAAATAATCTAACATTTAAGATAACATATAATAAGTGTGTTGAAAAACTTTTGCTGAATTCACAGAGAGTTAATAAATCCGACAAAAATATAATAAATCACACAAGTTACCGGAAAGACAATATTTGGCTTGATTTTTTATCAAATCAATCATTGTCTTCCGAATAACATAGTGTTAATATCAATTTATTCAACCTTGAAATAATCTAACATTTAAGATAACATATAATAAGTGTGTTGAAAAACTTTTGCTAAATTCACAGAGAGTTAATAAATCCGACAAAAATATAATAAATCACACAAGTTACCGGAAAGACAATATTTGGCTTGATTTTTTTATCAAATCTATCATTGTCTTCCGAATAACATAGTGTTAATATCAATTTATTCAACCAACATGACCTTAGAATATATCCTACCAACTTCTTCTTCTCACTACCGATGTGGCTTGAAACAATTGTTATTTGCATATTCAAGAAGTCGGATACTTTAAATTCCATTACCATCAATGTATGCATATAAAAATTTGATGCTTTAAATTAAATAAATAAAAAGGCTTTTTTTAACCATGGGTGATCTAGCTCTGAATATTAAGTTAATACTCGTACATAACAATGTATGCATATAAAAATTTGATGCTTTAAATTAAATAAATAAAAAAGCTTTTTTTAACCATGGGTGATCTAGCTCTGAATATTAAGTTAATACTCGTACATAACAAGTTAATTAATGATACACGTAATCATCATGATATCACATGAACAGATTTATTATCCCAAACATATGCTATTGAGACAATAACATTATACGAATCTTAACTCACGTAACCAACATAACTTTAGTATATAAGCTACCGTCCTTTTCTTTCTATTAACTATGTGGGATAAAAAACAATTCTCTTATCAAGAAACTGTATCTAACTCATGTAAGGTATCTTTATTTACCTTCACTCATACTGAAGCTTAGCTATGTTTTTGTTTGAAACTTAAAAATCTATTGTTAAAAGAGAGAAACAAGGTTGCTCATATATAGTATAGCTATTTGGGTGTCGGGAACTTGATGTAGTGACGAGATAACTTCAGAGCTTTAGAAAGATCATGCCGACGAAATGGCTTTAAGACACATCAGGTACTCACGATGTTGGTGTGTTTGATAATATGATGTCGGAGTAGTCGTTAATTTCATTGTTTGGAAAAGGAAAAAGATGATCATGCATGTTCAAGACTCACGAGGGTATAGTAATAAGCTTGCTTGTATTTCTGAGATTGCATTGCTCGGGTCTCCGGGCCTTCTATACTTGACAAAAAATAATAAGTCTTATGAGTATTGTATAAAGCATGTTTGCAACCCTGGCAAGGATTTCAAAAGTCACTTCTTTGTTTCAGGCTGCCGACTCTCAAGCTGTTAGTCGATAGCCTGGGGACCTTGCCAAAAAGCTTATGATTCCCTGACCGAACAAGAGATTTCTGAATACGAGATTTTCGAAATACTCAACATGTTAACAAGTTACAGCCATCCAGCTTGTTTGCTATTGTTTACACTTGGGTGTTTTTTGTGGGTCTACTGCACTTTCTCACTTGATGTTTGGAAACCTTGTATTTTATTAAGTTTTGGCAAAGATGACTCTAGAGTGCAATGTTGTCTCTGTTAACGGTCTATTTTGTTGCATTGGATGCATAATCGTCCTACTTTATGTCTCTCTAGGATTGTTGGCAATTAGCAAGTCGCCACTTTGGATAGAGGTATCGCCCTCAATCTCAATGATTAGATTTATTGAAAATGAAATATTTTCTAATCTTATTCCATTAGAAGCTTGGAATCCACCTTCCCTGAGTTCCTTCATTCGTGGGCAAACAAAATGATCATATTCGTTTTTTGAGTGAATTGTGTGAATAAGAGCACCAAATTCGTCCTTCGTGTTGGAAATGTATATATTTACAAAGATGTGAATGTCCGGATTCGAACTTGTGACCACGGGATTGCACACATTAGCGAATGAGAATTAAAGTTAATAATTAATGTTTATGTTTACGATTAATTATTACACATTAAGTCCGGTTAACGATCGTTAAGTATTTAACGGAAAAATGACTAACGACCGTTAAATGGAAAAGAGAAGGACTAGAAATGGAAACTTGTAAAAGTTATGGAATGGGCTTTGGGCTTGCTTTGGTGGCCGGCCATAGGGGCTAAGAAAAGCCTAATCTTCTAACTTGTTCCCTAAGTTTACCTACTAGTATATATAGAGGGGTAGGTTCTAGGGTTTCATACACTTGTGCATTGAATTAACCCTAGATCTCCTCTCTTCTCTTTCTTTTGCATAGCTCGGCCGAACACCCCATTTGTTAGGGAGTTTGGTTTTGTTTTTGCATATACGAGGGCTTGTGTTAGATCTAGCAATCGCTTGATTCGTTGGTTAATTCGTGTGTACAAGAACGTGGTTGTAAGACATTATTCTTACACCAATAAGTACTTCTTTGGTTTGCTTTGCTCGAGGGTGGTTTTGCTTTGCTCGAGGGATTTGATATTCGCAAGAGGTACGTTACGCATACTTTCAGTTAATTAATTTATTTGTTATGATCTTAAGTCTTCCGCTGTGTACTCTTGATGTCTTTATGTTTTATTTTATTTTATATATCATAAACTCAACAGTGGCATCACGAGCCTTGTATAACAAGTAATTAATTACTGAAACACATAATTAAAATAAACATGAATGTGTTATTATTTGTATGCTTAGATCTAGGGTTTGCTAAACCTAAACCCTAATTTTGAGGGGGGGGCGTTTTTTTGGTGCCCTAATTAGGGTTTTGTAAACTATTGTTTTAATTGGATTAGAAACCCTAAGATGCATGCAACTTTATGTGTATATGCGTAACTCTGTTTAATTGCATTAATTGTTAAGTGTAATTTATATCCATGATAATTATCTGCATGTTTTATCATGGATCTGTTTATTGTATGTCTTTCATGTTTTAAGTGATATACATTAAATAATGATAGATCTTAAATTGGGGAAGACCTCAATAATTATTAATTTAATCAATTATGTGCTATGTGGTATATATTTAGTTTTGACTTACGCAATCGATGAATCGATGCATGTGGTTCACCTTGTACATAGATGAAAATGGGTGGAAGTCTTAATTAAATATATGCATATTGACTATTATAAAATTGGTTATTAATAAGATTTATCAAAACCGTTTGCATGTGGCTATTTGATATGCATGACTTTTATTTGTTATGTATTCATTGTTTATTTGTTTATTTTTATAAATACTTGCTTGTTTGTGCTTTGTAACAAGGGTATTTTTTAAAGAAAAATAAACTGACCTAAACAATGGTGAAACATGTATTTTTAAGAATAGTAATCATAATCGTTTAATTGATTGATGACTTTGGTACAAATGACTGAAAGGCTCACCCATGAGAATGAACTAATAAAAGGAGTTTAAAGAAGTGCGCATAGTCACACTGAATGGATGTCTAAGGTTGTGCTTTAGCGCGTACCTGGTCCTCTGCCCGCTGTAAGTTCGAGTGGAGCTACTTAGTAAGTCATTAAATGTGCAAGCTCATCTTAAGGGCGAATTAGTGTTGATTCCATGCGCCACTTAGGTGGTAATTATCTGAAACACTAAGTGTTTACACTTATGCAAAAGTACGGTATAATGGATGATAATTAACACTAAATTCCTTGATTGGTGAAACCAATACCTCAATTAAAGTTTGATGATGAAAAACTTAAACATTAAAACAAGATATAAATGTTTTAATAAAACCTATGTTACGAAGATGAATGCATGACATCTTTGTACATATTTGATTTAACATCAAAATCATTACCCTTTAATTTAAGTTATATGCCATCCAATGAAACGGAAACACCTAAGATTATTTTTTATTTGCGTGAGACCGTGACTTAGATCGTAATCAAAGGGTAAAATGTCCACGTGTCGTGAGAACGGGCATGGACGATTTTGCAGTTTCTTAAGTTGGACAACTTAATTGAGTTTTGTAGTGAGAACTGGCAACTCAAGGCATAAGATGGGATAAAACATGTTTACATGGCAATTGAAATTGGCTATATGTAAATCCCATAAATCTAGGAATTGCAATTGAAATTGGCAATTGAGCAAAAGCTCTACCACTTTGTATAAGGTTCATTACTAGCAGATCAACTGATGTGATGAGATTATGACAATTTGGATCCTAGTTTTTCAGTGAAAATTAAATGGTTATATGCTTATGAACCATGGGTAATTAATTTTCTTGAAAAAGGTTAATTATCGAAAATACTAAAATTGAATTTTGTAATTCTTTTGAATGTATAATTGCAACATTTAACCGTAAACAAAGTTTAGTCTTTGATCAGTAAATTGCTCCATTCTGCTTTCAAACAAATGTTTGATCGAGAATAATTTACCGAAAAGACAAACGAAGTCTCTTTTCCATGGGAGAAGCATGAGACTCAATCCTATTCCTTTTCATGAATGAGAAAGGTATAATAGGAACATTTGAATTGTCTAAATTCTAATGTAACTCATAGCAATGAATTGCACATCTTATTTTCCATAAAGATTTCATTACCCTCATTTGGTGAATGAATCCTTTGTAACAACATGAATGTTGGTTAACTGGAAAACATGTATATGAGTTACAAAATTAGAAGCTAGACAAATTACCGCGAAAATTGGTAAAAGGAAAACTAGCTTAATTTATCTAGTTGGTTTACTTTAACCTTTAAAGGTGCTACATACCAGTATGGTGAAGGTAGACCTGTTAAGGAAGAAATTGCATACCCAATTTTTCAAGTTAATAACATTGATGGATAACCCATCATTCACAGAGTAGAATACACCTTTTAGTACCTTAGTAATGATTACGTATGGTTCTTCAAAGGTGTAGGAAAGTAAAAAGCAAGCAAGTTGTTTTCACTGGTTATGCAACACTTACAATGTTGTCAGATTCAGTGGGAGCATTTGTGTTGCATTACTGAATAAGAAGTTGTTTTAATGATTTCTAATTCAGTGGGAGCTACAAGCCTTATTTCCTGTGTAGTAACCCATATTATCTTCAAAGATAATTACTTTCCAATTGTAGGCACTTATGGTTTTCAAGGATTGTCATGTGCGTTTCCTTACTAATCAATATAGTCCTACATCTACTAGTTATATCTATGACACAAATCATATTAATCAAATAAACGAACGTGTATCGTGTTGTTTATATGTTACATGATGTTGTTCCATGCACAAGTGGGAGAAATCTTTATTGTGTGCAAGGTACAATACATATTAATATGATTTAAGTGAATTCTCTTGACTGAAAAGTAAGAGAATTACGTTCTAATAGGAAGTATACATTTAAATATGTATGATTGCCCTATTAAGAACATGTGTCAAGATGATAACAAAGACTACTTTATTTTAAATATTTATGTCATTCAATATTTAAGAAACACTTGTAGTTACAATTTATGTTACGTGAGAACGTGAACTAGATTGTAGCCCAAGGTAAAATATCCACGTGTCGTGAGAACGAGCATGGATGATTCTGCAGTTTCTTACATGGAACATTTCATGGAATGACATAATTAAATGAAGTAATCTAATACTACTTTGAATTTAAGTATTCGTTGAATGACTTAAATATATGTAGTAATTATTAACTTGAAATATTAATTGAAACCTGAGGTGGTGTTCATAATTACTTTAATTATAAATGTTTATGATTTTGTAAAGTCACAAACATAAAGTCTTTTAAAGACTTACAATATAAAGTAAGACGTTAACTTGCTATGTTTTAAGACATTTGCATGAAGTCAATAAGTTGATCAATGACTTATAACGTATAGTGGGATTATAACTGATATGTCTTTTGACTTGGTCAAAATACTTGTGTTATAATGCATGCAATTGATTTGGTAATTCTATTGTACCATTAAGTTTTACTTTGTTGGTAAATAGGTAAGCCATAGAGTAGATGGTTATCTAAAATATTGTTAGATTTTCTTACAATATTAATTCTAATGAAATACCATAGTTTTATGGTATGTTCAGTTAGAAGAATCAAAATCTATTGGCATGTTTGATTCAAGATAACTATAGTTTCTTCCACATGTTATCAAGGTTAGAAGATTGAGTATAGATTGAATATACTCAATAAGACTCCAACCTAGAAGATTGATAAGACACCATTTGTTTATGGAATGTGATGAATCACATTAAGTCTTATAAATGGAGTTCTGAATTTGTTAAACTACTTATAGAGTGAGTTGTAACAAACTAATGTTAGGAACTGTCAATGTTTTTTGTAGTATCCCAAAAGAGAACAATGTATTGTTGCTCTACTTGATAAACTATTTAAATGTAATCTTTAAATTTTTAAAAGGCAAGTGGGATTTTTGTTTAGATCTTGAAAGATTGAATTACAAAAATACATAATCTTCTAAAATGCACTAGCAAATATCATAATGAGGCTAAACATGAAAATGATAGACCTTAATATGATGGAATTGTCATTCATAGATTCATAAGGATATCTCAGATATTTAATATGCTGAGGAATATGAGTTACAGGATCATGGTAAGCCTGTTAATCATAATGATGAATTTATCAAATGTTGAATTGTGGTAAATCAATCATACTATGAATGTTGAGATGCTGTCCATAAAGATAATCAACTTTAGATACTTGGTTTATCTTAATAATGAATATGAGTTTCTTCAAAGGATGGAAACCCTAGTGGTTTAAATCTTTATGTAGAAATCATATGGACAATATTGTACACATATTTAATGCATGTCTAGTGATAATAATATTAATCATATTTAAGCAATTAACTATGATTGAATATTCTTTACTAGATACATTAAATAGAAGTATAAAGATTATAATTGTCATACTTAGTTTCATTGATATGAAATTTTGACAATGAATGTCATAACTCTTTGTTGTGGAATTACTTTTGCGAGGACGATGAGTAATACAAAGAAGTTTTATGAATTCAAATAATCCTTGGATATGTACAAACTGCAAGAATCCATGAATGGATATATGCAAGCATTTAAGAGATGTTTCTTATGTTTAATATTAAATCCATGTTTGATTTAATAATTAAAATAAGATACCTCATAAGTATTCCTAAAAGCTAGTGGGAGTATTATTTTAAATCTTATATGTTGTATGGGCAACTACATTCCACCTAAATTAAGTTTTAGTTGGGAATGAACTTCGTTTGTAAGATTTGAAAATAAGATATATAACCTTGAAAAATATGTTTATTATTATAAACATATGCGGTAAATAAATGAGTCTAATAGAACATGATGAATACATATCTTTGACAAGATAGATGAGATCTTAAAGTTTAACTTGAAGATTCATCATGAACATCATGTTGTGTATAAGATTGTTGTGTCATGCTTGATTACAAGATGATTTGACAACATTGAAAGTTGTTAGTGTAATAAATATTTTAAAAGGAATATGTTTAGATTTATAATCACATTCCACAGTCTGGAGATGCTCCTAGATTCTATGGATGGAAATATGGCAATTATTTCATAATTGTCATTGCCAACAAACTTGAGTTTGGTAGGCACCAACATTACACTATAACTGTTCGAAGTTTACGGACGTTTAAAGAGCATATTGTTGTACACAATGATGCTGGTATAATTGAGATGACACTCAATTCTAGTCATGGTATCCTTGATGATGACCATGTTGACTAGTTATGCTCAACTAGGAGCATAGTTGCATTATACATTAAAGAAAAAGAATACTTTAAAACTTTAAAGTTTTGAAAGATGATTGTCATAAAAGGGTAGTTCAGGTTATCACGCACCTTATGGAATGATATGACAATATCAAGATATGTGTAAACATATACAAGAAATTCACTTATTGAATTTTTGAAATAAGTATTCTCAAAATTCCTACAGATCAAAGTTAATTGAAATTATGTCTTGTCAACAAGTATGATTCTCATGACTTATGGCAAAATTCATTAACTAGTATTATCATGCATTGATCTATATAGTATTTGGATAAAGGATGTTAAACAATTATTATTTATAATGAATTAAAGTACGGTATACGTTTAATTTCATTTATAATATTGTGTCCTATATTTGCATGTTTAAATCCATGAATAACTTAAGTTGTTCTAAATAGTCCGTTGTCAATCAATAACATGGGAATGATATTGAATTAAGACAAATCTGAGTATTAGTTAGAATATACTTGAAAGTATATTGATGCGTAGCATGACTAATTTCAGATGATATTCAATGAATTGAGTATAGGACTTATCCCACCCACATGATGATACTTTATGGATCTTAGTCATTAAGTATATCATGAATATTTATCCTCTGACTTGAGATACAAGAGATATGTCATGGATGTAGTGCATTTTTGTGAAGCAATCTAACGCTACACGTAACTGGTAGCTATAAGGGTTGTTTTCAGAAGTGTTGCGAAATTTATGAATCCTGCTTGTAGTCAAAATGGGATTTGTTTCCTTCAAATTTATTTTGAAGTATAATACTACTGGGCCCCTCGTAGGATTGTTAAGATGTTTGTATGGCCATACCCAAGGTCTTCAGTTTAGAAGAATTGGTAATCTTAATAAATCATATAAAGCGAGAAACAGAATAGTTAATTAAGAAATGAGTAAGATCCATATTCTTATTAACATGGTATTAGAAATAAAAGGATGAATATGATGATGAATCATCAAACTTGGTTTTTCTCCAGAAAACCATACACAAGTTGTACCGGGGGCATTGGCGTGTTGCTAGACGCTAACCAATGTCATTTCACGTTTTGTAAACATATCCAAGTGGGAGCTGTTGGAAATGTATATATTTACAAAGATGTGAATGTCCGGATTCGAACTTGTGACCACGGGATTGCACACATTAGCGAATGAGAATTAAAGTTAATAATTAATGTTTATGTTTACGATTAATTATTACACATTAAGTCCGGTTAACGATCGTTAAGTATTTAACGGAAAAATGACTAACGACCGTTAAATGGAAAAGAGAAGGACTAGAAATGGAAACTTGTAAAAGTTATGGAATGGGCTTTGGGCTTGCTTTGGTGGCCGGCCATAGGGGCTAAGAAAAGCCTAATCTTCTAACTTGTTCCCTAAGTTTACCTACTAGTATATATAGAGGGGTAGGTTCTAGGGTTTCATACACTTGTGCATTGAATTAACCCTAGATCTCCTCTCTTCTCTTTCTTTTGCATAGCTCGGCCGAACACCCCATTTGTTAGGGAGTTTGGTTTTGTTTTTGCATATACGAGGGCTTGTGTTAGATCTAGCAATCGCTTGATTCGTTGGTTAATTCGTGTGTACAAGAACGTGGTTGTAAGACATTATTCTTACACCAATAAGTACTTCTTTGGTTTGCTTTGCTCGAGGGTGGTTTTGCTTTGCTCGAGGGATTTGATATTCGCAAGAGGTACGTTACGCATACTTTCAGTTAATTAATTTATTTGTTATGATCTTAAGTCTTCCGCTGTGTACTCTTGATGTCTTTATGTTTTATTTTATTTTATATATCATAAACTCAACACTTTGCTCGGTCAAAAATACGTGCACCTTTCAAAGCGCCAATCAGTGTATTCTCATCAATATCATCTCCTCTCCCATGTGTTTCTTTTATGTTCTTTCTTACTTCCACCTTTGCATTATTCACTGCCACCATAATAAACAAAACCATAAATAGATGATATGATAATACTAGTAGCATATTCAGATTTTATATGTAACTAGCATTGGTGAATCATGCCACGTTGAAATAATTGGATATTAACACGGCTTCTTCACAATAATCTAATGTTCGTGGAGTGTTTTATCAATTTAATTTGACCAATGATCAAAAACCAACATTCAAGAACCAAGCGAAAAAGACGCGACCTTTTATAGCACACGGTGTGCTTGTGTTACTTGTCCGCCAAAACCAAAAACATCACCAATCACACGCCACTACCATACCACTGCTTACTGTCATTTGTCCCTTTAGCCAATTGACTGGCTCACGCTAAAGGTCATTGTTTCATTTTTTTTTTTTTTTTTTTTTTTTTTTTTTTTTTTTTGAGTGGGTGTGTATTTTTTGTGAGGTATTTTTTTTTGAGTGGGTGTGTTATGAGGGAGGGTGTTTTAGTTATTGATGAGTTATTGAGAGGTGTATGATGTGGCGCTGAAGTAGCATACCAATAACGTGTTATTGGTATTCACGATACCTTGTGCTCTTAGTTCGATAGTTTCATCATCTGTTAACCAACACAAGAAATCAGATTTAGATGAAATCCTCACATCCTTAGCTATAATCATTTGCACACGATTTAATCCTTAGACGATATATTTTACTCAACAATATATTTTACGGTGCATGTGTGTAACCCACTTAAGTTTAAAATATACTTGAATCATAAAAGATAGCACTCATCATTTGTTAACCAATAAAAAAAATCAAATAGAGACGGAATTGTCACATCCTTAGCTATAATCACTTGCATACATTTGTTCTACGATAAATCAAATGTAGACGAAGATAGAGGTTTCAACAAATAAGAAGCTTTTTAACTTTAGAAGTAATCTAACATTGATAACATATAATAAGTGCTTGGAAAGTCATGAACAAAACCTTTTGCTAAAAATTTAATAAGTCACACAAGTTATGGACGAAAGCGTGATCCAACAGATTTTTAATCTGATGAATCATTATCCCGTCAATAACGTTACTAATAGCAACTTATCCATTCAACATGACTTTAGTATATATTCTAATTCTACCAACTTCTTCTTTTCGCTACCTATGTGAGATCAAAGATTTTTTTTATAAGATGTTTCAACATATGTAAGCTATATAACTCTTTTACATTTTTAATGAAGGTTCTTTATTGATCTCTACTAACATTCAAGTATAACTACTTTTTTTATTATAAAACTACATAATCATTAATCTAGGTGATAATTATGAACTAAAATAAGCCATTAAGGCTTAATGTTTGATTCAAACCAGCGTTATCCTAGTCTATTGTTTTATGGAATTAGCTTTTACTTATCAATTGATCGTGTTATCCTTTCCAAGCAATATCGAATACTTATCCAATGATTACGTTATCTATACTACATTATAAAGCATTGTGGACATTTCTAAAAAGGAAGACTTAAAAAATTAAGATTTAACACTTACTAATAATGGCAAATTTTAATAAGTAAATCTATAATAGCATTTGTTGCAACACTTTAAAGCCCTTTTTTAGACATGTTTTTAAAAAATAATAATAAAAATATACAAAGTAATTTAATATAAGAAAAAAAAAACGTCCATAACAATAAACTAGCAGAGTACCCGCGTAATGCGGCGGCGGGTACTTGGTGACTAATTTTGTGGAGAGCAAATATTTTTCATTTATACGTTTTTTCTAACAGTAACTTTATGAATGAATGACAACTTTTAATTAAAATAACAATAAGCAATAGCAATGCAAACTATTTTAAATTAAAAGTTGTCATTTATTCGAAATTATTGTTAGAAAAAATATATAAATGAAAAGCATTTGCTAGCGACAAAATTAGTCACTGATACACGCCGTCGCATTGCACGGGTACCCTGCTAGCAGGGGCGGAGGGGGTAGGGTAGCTACCCCCCACCCCAACTAGCCCAGTAAGCCCATACTACATAGCCCAAAATCTGAGATTCTAAAAGTGGGCCTCTCCCGAATCAAATACTATGCGATCAGTTTCTGAAAAAAGAAGTAATATTTGCAATTCTTTCCATCCGATCATTGATCACAATTCATAAATGCACAATTTTGGTCTCATCTAATAAGGTATTGAATGCTTATTAATATTTTGTCTTTGTGTATTGTATTCTTTGAATTATTCGATTGGACAAAGAGTTTTTTGTAGAACTTTAATGATCACTTATTAACTTGAATACTTGATGACTATTAATTGCTTGTATGATTATTGCTTGTGTTAATTGTATTCACTAATTGGGTAAAATTTAATTGTACAAATCTTAATCGAGAGTATTGAAAAAATTGGTATTCATTATTCACTAATTGATGACTATTATTGCTTGTATTAAATTTCTATTGACTACTTGACGTTTGACAACAAAATTACTTCTAATTCTAAGTTAGCAAATTAACAAACTTTATAAGAATTAGTGTTATGATTATTAACTTGTATTTTACTTTTGTTACAAAAAAAAATTTGATCTTAGGTTGTCTCAAGAGTCATGAGTAAGAAGAGAATAATTGATTATTTTTACAAGTGAATACAAGATGTTGTTCAAGACCCCGAAATCCAAACACAAACACAAACTGAGACTGAGACTGAGACTGAGACTGAGACTGAGACTGAGACTGAGACTGAAACTCAAACTCAAACTCAAGATCAAACCAATGATGATAATATTGTTGAAGAGCCAGATGAAGTTCAAGTTGAACCTGAAACAAATGCTACATTTAATCCTAATGAGGTTAAATTAGACTCTTTGATTCGTGATCCAGGTTTGCGACTTCCGATATCGAGTTATCCTGTAAACCAACAAGATGAGATTAGACGAACTTATATTAGACTCGGACCTTATCAACTTGTTAAATCACATTATCCTCTTACTCCTTGTGGTCTTCATAAGCGTAGCCTCCAAGCAACATGGTTTAAAAGATTTTGGTGGTTTGAATATTCTGATAAGAATGATGATGCATTTTGTTTCCCATGTTATCTTTTTGGTAGGAAGCCTATAGGGAGAGTTGGATCCGACACATTTACTCTAAAAGGTTTTAAGAGTCGGAGAAAGGTTAATAGTGGCAAACAATGTCGAGTTGGAGAAAGGTTAATAGTGGCAAACAATGTCCTTTCGTCACTCATGAAGGTAAGACTCCTGCCTCGGCTCATAATTTTTCAGTCAGATGCTATGAAGATTTGAAAAAAAAAGTATGTCATATAGAGAACGTGATAGATAAGCAAACAGAACAAGAAATAATGGATAACAGGCTACTACTTAAAGTAACTATTGATTCTACTAAGTGGCTTACATTACAAACATGTCCTTTAAGGGGCAGTGATGAACGACCCACTTTAATAAATCGAGGAAATTATCTTGAACTGGTAAAACTTATTGCTTCATATAACGAGGATGTGGCTAGAGTTGTGTTGGAAAAGGCCCCTCAAAACTCCAAGTATACTTCACCTGATATTCAAAAAGAACTATTGCAAATGTTTGCTATGAAGGTACAAGAAGCCATTCGAGAAGAGATTGGGATGACAAAGTATTGTTTGATAGTCAATGAATCTCAAGATGAATCCAAGAAAGAGCAAATGGCCATTGTTGTGAGATTTGTAGACCGAAATGGATATATCAAAGAAAGGTTCTTGGACTTGGTTCATGTTAAAGATACGAATGCATTGACTTTGAAGAATGAGATATTATCTTCTTTATCTAACCTTAAGCTTGATGTTCAAGATATTCGAGGTCAAGGATATGACGGAGCTAGTAATATGCGTGGAGAATGGAATGGGCTAAAAACTTTGATTTTGAATGAATGTCCTTATGCTTACTACGTACATTGCTTTTCTCATCAGTTGCAACTAGATCTTGTTGCAGCATCCAAAGATGTGTCTGAGGTGCATACATTTTTTAAGCATTTGAATTTCATAATTAATGTAATAGGTTCTTCTACTAAGCGTAATGATCAATTACAAGATGCTCAACTTGCTGAAATAACACATCTAGCTGAAATGGTTGAACTTGAAGGTGGAAGAGGATCTAATCAAAAGCAAAACATACAAAAGGCCGGAGATACTAGATGGAGTTCACACTTCAAATCTATTTGTAGTTTGTTGCGATTGTTTGGTCCAACCCGTGTGGTATTGAATGACATTTTTCTTGGACGGTCTACTGGTCCTCAAAAAGGTGATGCTAAATATGCTCTTACACATCTATTATCATTTGATTTTGTTCTGGTTTTGCATCTTATGAAGAAGATAATGGAGATTACAGACAAGCTTTGCAAATTTTTGCAAAATAAGTCTCAAGATATTGTCAATGCATTGACTTTAGTTTTAACTACGAAGACATTGATTCAAAATATAAGGGATAATGGGTGGGAATCACTTCTAGATCAAGTTGTTTGTTTTTGTGGCAAACATAACATTCCAATTCCTGATATGAACGCGACCTATAGAGATGTGATTCAGTCTCGTCATAAGAAAGATGATGTGAGTGTAGAGCATCACTATCGGGTAGATGTGTTTATAGTTGCTATTGATAGTCAGTTGCAAGAGTTAAACAACAGATTTAATGAGTCTGTTTCCGAGCTTCTTCGTCTTAGTGTTACTCTGGATCCAAAGAAATCGTTCAATGCTGATGACATATGTAAACTGGTAACAAGGTACTAACTTTTGGATTTTACTGATCAAGAAAGAATTGAGTTCAAACTTGAGTTGCAACATTATGAGCTTCATAGTGATCCAAGATTGAAGAATGTTAGTTCACTTTCAGAGTTGTGTAGAGGATTGCAAATAACGGAGAAGTCGGAAATGTATCCCTTGATTGATAGATTGGTTCGTCTTATATTAACTCTTCATGTTTCAACTGCAACATCTGAAAGAGCTTTTTCAAAGATGAAACTTGTGAAAACAAGACTACGTACTACCATGAGCGATGACTTTCTTAAAAGTAGTATGATTATTAGCATCGAAAGGGAGATTGTTGGTACCCTTTGTATAGAGAAAATAATTGATGACTTTTACTCCAAATCACAAAGACGTGTCCAAATGATGAAGAAACGCAAGGTAAAGTTTCTTGTTATTATTCTTAAAACGAATTACTTATTAATGACATAAAAGGTTATGTTTTTATATCTTAACTATTTTTTGTCAATTGCAGGTTAGTTCATGACATAAAGGATTAAAAGTCAAATTCATTGGAATTTTATTATGAATAATGAAGTATGATGTAAGTTAATTTAGTTTATGGCGATACTTCTTTTTTTATGAGATATTTGATTCTTTGTCTATTTTTAAGGAATTTATTGTTTTGCTATATTTCTTCGAACTATGATATAAAAAAAAAACTCGCCCCCTAACTTGAAATCGTGGCTCCGCCCCTGTCTGCTAGTCCTTACCAATCAATATTGAATACTAGTTATGCGAAACTTGGATACTATATATGTACGTTGACTTAGAATAACACAAATGTTAGCCAGGAGGTGATCTAACATTCAAAATATTTATGAACTCGGGTACTTTAAGGGGCCGTTTGGTTCGAAAGAATTCGATGTAATCTGTTGTAATTGTAATCTGAATTACATTACAATCCTGTTTGGTTGGCTGGATGGATGGAATTGTAATTCAGATTACATTACATCGGGTGCTTGGTTTGCAACGTAATGTAATTGAATTACAACCAATTACGTCCAGTGATGTAATTCAGATTACATAGCAAACTTGATGGAATGTGTTGTAATTCAGATTTTTACGAGTTAAATATCAGTATTTATCTTTCATCGTTATTATTATTATATTATTTAATTAAAAAAATATATAATAATTATAATAATTATTTTTATATTATATATAAATATCTAAATAAATAATTAATTTTTTTAATAATTATTTTATATTAAATTTATGATTTTTATTTACTATTTTATTTAAAAAGTATTATTATTATTATTATTATTATTATTATTATTATTATTATTATTATTATTATTATTATTATTATTATTATTATTATTATATTTTTATTATTAATATTCTTTTTTATTACTATATTATTATTATTATTATTGTTTATTATTATTATTATTATTATTACTATTTATTATTATTATTATCGTTATTATATTAGCTTTTTAAGTTTTATAAAAAAAATTGAATTACATTACGTTGCGAGTCAACCAAACACATTGACAGATTTCATCAATTACAATTACAACACATTACAATTACAACACATTCCAATTCTTTAAATTACAATTACATCAAATTACAAATCCTTACAAAGATTACAATTCCTTCAAAAACATTCTGTGAACCAAACGCCCCCTAAATTTCATTACGATCAATATATGCATATACTTATATAAGTTTGATGCTTTAAATCAAAAAAATAAAAAAGCTTTTTTTACTGTAAGTGATCTAGCTTTAAATATCATGAAAAAAAGTTAATTAATCATACAAATTATCCCAATGATCATACCTGTTGTGAGTGATCTAGCTTTAAATATCATGAAAAAAAGTTAATTAATCATACAAATTATCCCAATGATCATACCTGTTGCGATTGGTTGATCGAAACACATACGATCATTGCAATAACATAATACTAATCTTAACTCAGTCAACTAACATAACTTTAGTACATAAGCTACCATCTTTTTCTTTCTACTACATATGTGGGGTCAAAAATAATTTTTTATCTAGAAAATGTTTACACATGTAAGGTGCCTGCTTTTTCTTGAAAATCTTTTGTTAAAAGAGGCGAACAAGTTTGCTTGTATTCCTGAGATTGCAGTGCTCGACCCTCTGGGCCTTCGATAATTGACGAAAAAGAATAAGTCTTCCGATTACTGTTTGAAGCATGTTTGCAACCATGGCAAGGATCTCAAAAGTCACTTCTTTGTTTCAGGTTGCCGACTCTCGAGCTATTAGTCGATAGCTCATAACATGGTGGACCTTGCCTTTAAACTTATGATACCGAACAAGAGATTTGGAGCAAGAGACTGCGAGATACTCAACACAAACATCGACTCTTACACTCCTGACCCCAAGGTTTACCCCTTGGCTTCTTATCAGGAAAACATGTATGATTTGATTGTTTATATCGCACTAGAGTGATCCAGGCTAGATCATCAAACTTTCAATATCATAAATAAAACAAAAAGTTATTTTCATAAATAAAAAGCTTTTTTAACCAGGAGTGATCTAGGCTAGATCATCTAACTTTGAATATCATAAATAAAATAAAAAGTTAATTAATCATACAAGTTATCGTGCATGACATTATATGAACACATTTAATTAATCCATCCATTATAATGCTAACACAATAACATAATATTACACTTAACTTAATTAGCCAACGTAACTTGAGTATATAAGCCGCCAACCTTTTCTTTCTATTACCTGTGTGAGATCAAAAGCAATTTCTATGAAGAAAATGCATCCAAACACATGTAAAGTGTCTGCTTTTTTTTTATAACAAGGGTTGTTTATTTACCCCGTTCATACTCAGTAATGGATACCTTTTTGTTCTTGAAACTTGAAAATCTCTTGTTAATAAGAAGGGAACAAAGTTGCTCAACTTGGTATGTAGTAACGAGATAACTTTAGAGCTTTAGAGAGACCTAAATACCATTTGCACGTAACGAGCTATAAAAAATTAAAATGCGGATGAAATGGCTTAAAGACGTAAATAACTAGTGGTGTTGTTGAAATATTTGATGAAAAAGAATAAGTCTCTTAGAGCAATCCCATCGTTAACGCCACAACCGGCGTTATGGCTTGTTTAACGGCGTTATGGCTGTTACCACCACTGGATGTCCGGCATTATGGAGGCAAAGGAGGGGCTGCGTTAGAGGGGCAACGCCCGTTAGAGGGCTAAACAAAATAATAATAATAATAATAATAATAATAATAATAATAATAATAATAATAATAATAATAATAATAATAATAATAATAATAATAATAATAATAATAATAAATAAATAAATCCATTAGCTAATGTTAAAGGGATGTTAGAGGGATGTTATTGATGTGGGTGTTTTTTGGGGATGTTAAGGTGAAATGTTAAAGCTGATGTGGCGCTGACGTGGCTGACGTTATAGTATAACTTGAGTTAGGAAGCGTTTAGTTAATGGGGTTTATACTGTTGGACTAGATTGATACCCAAAATATGTTTTTTGGTATAAAGTATGTGGGCCCTTGGTTTGAGATGAATACCAAATATTTTCCGTCTCCAATTCCTCTCCACAAGGCCAGAATTTCAAAAAGTATTGTCATTTATCTTTTGTCTTATTCAACTAAAGTGGGCCTCTTTTGTATGTAAACCACTCATTATTGAAATACACTTTTTTTATAACCAAAAAAATTAACTAATTCTCTTTTATATATTTTTATTATATAATATTATAACATTTATTTATTTTCTCTTTTTTACCTTTTTACCTCAAATCCAAATCTAAATCCAAATCCGAATCCGAATCTAAATCCAAATCCAAATCCCTTAACAAACCAAACGGACCCTTACTTATGTAAATGCTCTTATGGATTTGTGTCTTATCACTGCTAGAGAAAACATCTTGGACCATAGTTAGTATTAAAAGAACATGAAGATTCATGAGTTGATCAATAGAAGAAATTCCAAAGTAAAGGTCATGCTTGAAATAGAGAATGTAGTTAACTCAAAAGTTTGATGCTTTAAGTCCAACAAATTAATAAAGCTTTCGTACCATGAGTGATTTAGCTCTGAATCAATGTATTTATTTCAACAAGCATAAACCTAATGTAAAAATAGGGGAACTTTTTCTTTCTATTTACCCATCTTGGATTAAAAAAATTGTAATAAAAAAGTATCGGCACACATACGAGTTATCGTTTAATGCTAGTTTTTGGTTTACTCTATCGAACTTAAGTACCTTGTTTTATGTGAAACATGAAAATCATTTTTCTATAAGATAATTTGTAATGAAAAAACCGCTTATGCATTACGATTTGATTTCGAACTAAGCATGGCCGGATTCGAGCATGTGTAGTGTGTGCAATCGTACAGAGCCTCAACTTTCTCAAGGCCCTCCGATTTCTAATGATGATAGAGTATAAACTTATTTTTGGATACTTTAAGCCTATTAACTAATGTTTAGTAATGGTAACTATAAGTTTTATATAACTAGTTACTGTTGAAAGAACATAATAACAACGTAACTCAATATGTGTTTTAATGGAGTTTGGTTGGATGGAGAAGATGACCCAACTCGTTAAAGAGTTTATTGGGGGACGCCAATTACTATCTTTCTAACCCTATTTTATTAAAAAGTTCCCCTTTAATATTTTACCGTTGTTAAATTTAATCTTATAGATGTGGTTTAGAATTGTTCGAGGGAGACGAGTTCAATATTTGACTACGTTCCCTAGGTTGGAATTTATAGATATTGTAGTTTGGACTTTACACATCCAAAATATTTTGAAAACTACTTCTTGCCTAAAAAGAAAAAAACAAAACATAAGATATATAATAAAGTGGAAAAACAAAGGTATAAACAAGTTTACATCATTGTTAGAAGCACGTAGAGTTAGAATGTAATGTAGAATCAAAGTACCTTTGACCATATTTAGACAAAAACTATGCTCTCTACGATCGAGGGCCTATTTCAAAATTTTAGCACAAAGGCCTCTCAAATCCATGAGACGGCCTTGGAACTAAGATAATATTGAACCTCTTAATATTTATTTTTGTTTTAACATGATGAATAACACAAGTGGATAAGACATCAGTAACAAATAAGTTTCACAACATGAACAAACTAAGGGTGTGTTTGTTTTAAAAAAAAAAAGTCTTACTAGCCCTCTTACTCTTACCAGTTAGAGGTGGGCAGACGTTTTGCTTGTTTGTTTTTTTCTTTTGAGTCAGACCCAGTTAGACATATAACATCTTACTCAGTAAGAGGTGGGAGACTTGTCTTTCTGCCTCTTACTCTATAAGAAATTGAAGACTTGTGTTAATTAACTATGTTATATTTATGATAAAAAGTCTTGTTTCATATTTACATAAGTTATTTATTATCGCATTGTGTTAGTTTAATAAATAAATTGTAGAAATGAGCATTTAAAATCATTCGGACAATTATACAAAAACAAACAACATTATTTTGTTCAGATTTAGACTTTCTAGCCACCTCTTACCAGTAAGATGTGGTAGTCAGATTCAGACCTAAAACATCTTAATGAAACAAACACACCCTAAGATATTTTTCAATTGTTTGATGAGGTACACTCAAAAACACTTACTTAAAATATAGTGGTAATTACGAAAATAGATGAGTCGCCTTACGACTTATCACTTTTTAGACCTAAAATTTTTAAAAGTCTAGATTGGGTAACTTGTGCAACTCAATCATTAGTCGACAAGTGTCCACTTGGGTGTGAATACATCTTTTTTTGATTTTTTTAAGGACACGTGTCAAACGCAGACACGAGTTACCCAAAAAATGAGTCGCCCTGAGTGTATTTTGAACTTTTAAAAATTTTAAGTCTAGAAAGTAATAAGTCGTATGACGACGGGTCTATTTTGGTAATTCTCCCTAAAATATATTGTATAGTGAGAATCCTTCGCTAGAGACCACAAATGTGTTGCTTACGCATTTAAACTCATCATTTGTTAACCAATACAAAAATCAAATAGAGATGGAATCAACACATCCTTAGCTATAATCACTTGTATAAATTTTATCCTTGGAAGATATATTTGTTCTACGACAAATTCAATGTAGACGATGAATAAAGGTTTCAAAAAATTTATTCGAAAAAATTGTCTTAACTTAAAATTGCACGAATTTTACTTCTTGTGATCTATTTTGCACATAGACTCAAACATTGTTTATATCCCCAAGACTTTGAACTATGATGGAACATGCATTCAATAAAACTATTTTAAACATGTTCCAGTAGAAAATTAAAACTACACGTTGATTTTTGATGAAGGCCTACGTTTGTTTGTTTTCATGATTTTGTATTGGTTCAACTTTTACTTATCAATTGATTGCATTATCCTTTCCAAGTAATATTATATTGAAGACTAGTTATAAAACTATTTTGTGAGAGTTTAAACTGACACATGTGTGCTATTATCTCTAAATCCGGCCATAATCATTGTATAATCAGTTACATAAGAAATCAAAGACAAATGAAATCTTCACATCCTAAGCTCTAATATGTTGTATACGTGTCATACTTGGGCGATTTATTTTAAAACTCACTATGATCAATATATGCATATAAAAGTTTGATGCTATAACTCTAACAAATAAAGAGCTTTTTAGCCATAAGAGCATGTCCAACCGTAACAGGATAACGCCCGTTTTCGTCCAAATAACGCCGTTATCGGCGTTACACCCTTGGAGGCCGAGATCTTTCACGCCGTTAGTCCCTCAGCGTTAACCATATAACACCCGTTATTTGCTTTTGTTTTTTTTTTTTTTTTTTTTTTT
>BPTQ01000005.1:326903446-326999997 GCA_019973895.1 Chrysanthemum seticuspe
ATGACTCGACTTAGCAACTCATGCAAGCAACCAGATAATTGAACTAAGGGTTTAGGGTGATAACAATAATGCACTAAAAGTGAGTGCATACAGGGTAGGCTAAGGCGATTTGGGTGTATATTTGGGGGTGGGGTGTAAACAATGCTCTTCATTGATATTCCGGAAAAACCGAAACATCACGAGAACCGCGAAAATGATAGGCTCAGAGGGGTTAACTAGGGGTATCGTGTACTAAAGATGAGTACAACGCAAAGGGTGTGGGGGAATTACTCAACCGATGTGGAAGAAGTAATTATATTACGGGTATCAAACAAGGGTTATCCTAATGCCTCTTATCATTTAGTTATTCCTAACTACACTAGTGTAGTCTTACTAGCGATCTCGGAATGCATCACAAAACAAGTTCTAGAATCTAATATACTACCGGTTCACACTCTAAGCATTAAAGATGAATGCTTTAATTCCTACTAATCTAAGGGCGATCCTCACATTTTGGGTGGAATTTAGGTGGTAAAGGGTTTTTGTGCTAGTCATGCAACTTCCTATCCGTGAGACGCTTTTGTTAAAACTAATGGCCCACTCCTATATGTTATGAAAAATTTTAAATTTGGTGCCAAAATTACCCTAACCGACATTTTCTCATGGTTTATTACACAAATACAATTGGACAAAGCAAATAATCAGGGATAAGCATAGTTTCAAAGTTCCCATTTTATTTTCCCTCCCTACAATTAAACTGAACATTGTCCCCAATGTTCCCCGAAAGTATCAAAGTTATGATAATGGAAGGTAATTAAAAACGAAAGAAACTAGTACTCCCCTGATTAGCTTGGTAGGATCCGTGTGTGAAGTAGTGGTTAAATCCTTTCCAAGAAGAATTTATGCGTGAAAAGCTCCTTCCAATCTTATGTTTCTTCTTCTTGATAAATTAAACCTGCACACTTGAAGAAAAACAAACGAAACCTTCGCGTAAAATCAGCGGTAATAATATATATAAGACTCGATTTAAACTAGGATATAATACTTGTGGAATGGATGTTTACAGAATTTCTGGAAAATTAAGACCTGAAAAATTCCAAAAAATTTATAAGTAGCTCAGAAAACTAGAAAAAGTAATATGTTGTTTTTACTCCTTCCTGACGCCGTCAGGTTGCGATCCTGACGCCGTCAGGTTATCCTGACAAAAACTGGTCTGCGATTTTCTGAAAAAAATTCTGGAAAATTTACATCTTTAGAATCTGGAAAAATTTCTGCAAAACACCCATTATAACTCGATACAAGCATTTGACTCGAACAAACACACATATATATCTTTTAGTTAATTGTTATTCTCATGTTTACGTTTCTTTTGAAAACGTGTGTAATCCTCCCTACACTTATCCCTTATGTAAAATACCTTTATATGCAATTAAGACGAGGTTAAAAACCAAATAAAGCATTTTTACAAATTTAAACATGAGAATAAACAATCAATAAAAGACATATGACACTAACAAGCAAACAATTAAGCATGGGTTGCCTCCCACGAAGCGCTTTTCTTTATTTAAGAGTCTTGTAGCTAGACTCGTAGTCGTGCTCCTACGTGACTTCATTACCGCCACCTTGACGGTCTCTAATGGGGGATTCCATGTTGTAGAAGTGCCCTATGATGCACCTCTCTAAGAGTTCGTCCTCTCCCCACTTGGTCCTATATTTCGGTCCTAAGTTCAAGCAATCCTTATAGAATCTGAAAATCTTAGCCATAACATAATCTACTCCTTTTTCCCTATCCTCATCATTCCTATAATAGACCGACAGTTTAAGTTCCTTTTCATCATTAGAGAGTGATGAAAACTTCTCAATCTTAAACGACATTTGGTAAGCTATGTTATCGGTCTTATCCTTGAATCGCACTACTCCTAACGAGGGATCATAGGTCATCCCGGTGCTTTCTATGAAAGGTTTTCCTAGAATAACGTGGGACAAGCTAGGGTCTATGGCCGTGCTAATATCATCCACAATTATGAAGTCCGTAGGAAACGTGAAACTACCTACATAAACAGGCAATCCCTTAACTCTACCAAGAAAATTGCACTTAACCCTAGGATTATCGGGGTCTTGCCTAGTTGGAATAGGCTTCTTCATTACCCAATTGTAGTAGGTGCTAGTCATTATGTTGATTGGGGATTTGCGATCAATGTAGGCCTTTGCCACAAAAAGGTGTCCTATGCAACATCGTATGTTAAGATTCCAAGGGTTCCCAAACTTGATTCTAGGGCTTTTCCTAACATACATGTGACGGAGGTCACGCACTAAGTGAGGGTGGCGAGATAATTCTTCTTCCGTAGGAAACTTATTGAAATAGTCATTGTCTACTTCATCTACTTCCTCGGTTGTTTCATTATTCTCAAGTGTATGGTCCTCTTCGTCATTTGTTCCATTAGATTTCACTAAGGCGATGGTATTGACGAATTGAACGTGCTTAGCTAGCTTACTTGGGTCCTTAATCTCTGCACCGGAAGGCTCGGGAGTTGAGATAGCACTAACCTTCCTATCACTATTGGTTATGGCTTTCAAAAGGTTGTCTATCTTCCTATCCATTTCGGCTTGTTGTTGGTTAAAGCGGTCCGGGAGCTTAGCTATTTGGGCTTCTTGGGATGCAACTAGGTTCTGCAACATCCCTTCGATGTTCTGTTGGTTAGGACCGTTAGGTGGGGGCCATGAAAAATCATTGGAAGTGAATTCTTTGGTTTGTCCCCAGTAGAAGTCGGGCTTGCCTTTCCATGCCTCTCGGGTTTCATTGAAATTCCTAGGTCCGGGTATTGTAGGGAATCTTCCTCCCGTTCCATTAATACGCGAGGATGCGAAGTCAACGGAAGCATGTTCGGGGGATCGGGTGCTTGTGCGCGTGTTATGAGGATCACAAAACGGCTCACACGAGGAAGAAACTTTGTTCACATGGTGTGAAGACTTAGGATTTTCGTAGGAACTCATTAGGAATTTTACTTGATCTTCAAGTTTGATCATCCTACGGTCGGAAGGTTGTGAGTCAATGGGAGGCAAGGAGATTGCCTTAACGGTTTTGGGCAGCTCACGGGGGTCATCCCAACTTTCGTTGCCATAGAGGGCAAGGTCCTCAATTATACCCCATGATTCTTCCGCGGTAAGATCACTAAGTTTTCCACCGGCCGCTTGGTCAATGGATCGCTTGGTGGGGAAGTTGACATGATCATAAAAGATTTGGACTTGGAGCCAAAGATCAATGTCGTGATGAGGGACTTTATGAAGTAAGTCCTTGAATCGAGTCCATGCTTCGTAGAGAAATTCACCCTGACGTTGTTGGAACATCAAGATGTCATTCCTAAGCTTAGTGGTTCTCCCCGGTGGGAAAATTGAGCAAGGAAGCGAGAGGTAAGATCATCCCAACTTGAGATGGAGCCGGCGGGAAGTCGCTCAAGCCAATTACTAGCTTGGTCCCGTAGAGAGAATTGGAAGAGACGCAGGCGCGTGGTCTCCCGAGTAGTAGCATCAAGGACGATGGAATCGACAATTTTAAGGAAATCCCTAAGATGCTGATTTGGATCTTCGGAACGAAGTCCATGGAATGCACATCCGTTTGCACCAACCGGATGGTGTCGGATCGCAGGGTCGTAGTTTGGGCTTGGTCGGGAAGCTCAATGGTGTTCCTATAGCCTAAGTGGCTTGGTCTCGAGTATTCACCAAGAGTACAGGCTCTTGGCGGGTCATTTGGTGGTGGGTTGATGAGTGGTGGTTGGTTATCACCTTCCATGATGAAAAGTGATGGGATTACGAACAAAGGTCACGAAGAAGGGGGATAGACTAAGAGAAAGCTAAAAATAAGAAAAATTTACTTGATAGGAATCAAGCAAAGAAACCTAAACGAGGTGGACTACTAACTAGCTATTCTATTCCCCGGCAGCGGCGCCAAAAACTTGATAACGCTACACGCGTCGTTCGGGGTCAAAGGAACTTCCTTTTCGTCGAGCAAATTTTTCAACACCCTAGGCAGTGAACCTAATCGTTGTAGTGTAGTATTAGGGTAAACCACGGGTATTAATATCGTTCTCTAGGGGAATAGGAATGCTAGTGAGAAGTTACTACGCTAAGGTTGGGGTTGAGGAAGATTATTTTTTATCTTTTTATAATTTTTTAAGGAAAGGAAAGGTACGAATCTCGGGGTTTGAATTTGGGGGGTTGGTATTTCTACCGATTACTCTACTTATCTAATTATCTAATCTAAGGTGTATGTAGTCTATGTCTAATTATTGTGTGCTCGTATGATAGTTTAAAGATGTGTTTACTTAGGTTTTACTACTCCTTAATTATCTCCTATTGGTGGTCGAATTGTCACGTCCTTATTCTTAGTTGCGTTGTGTGTCTAAAGTTGTAGGGTATGCGTTTCTCCCTAACTCTTTGAATTTACCAAAGGGTCTCGTCTACAAAACCCACTAGGGATAATAAACTCTTAGTCTAAGGCACCCTTTGGATGGTTTAGCTTACAACTACTCAAGGAGTTATATTCTAATGTTCACAAAGATTTAATCAAGCATTAAGTACACAACGAATGACCTATCGCATTACTAGATCATTGATCAACTAAGATAAGAGACAACCAATCAATATTCAATAATTAAGTTTCATATTCCCTAAGCAAACACACAAGTAAATTAGCCGGACATGGAGAACATGCAAGCATACACACAAATAATCAATGACATAATTGTATTAATGAAGTAAAACACTTATCTCGGTTTAAGATAGAGTTTGGAACCCTAAAATACTGTACAAGACAGCCTTGGTTCGGTTTAGGTTTTTACTCTAAAAGACTATACACTAAATACTGAAAAATTCGGATTCTATATATAAGATTACATCTGCGACGGCGTCACCTTATGTTTTGTGACGCCGTCGTGTCGCCGTCATTAGGGTTTCGTCTTGGCCACGTTAGACTTGCGACGGCGTCACCTTATGCTTGTGACGCCGTCCTCTTCAGCTTCTGACGCCGTCTGGATTGCATCTAGGCCGTCTGAGTTGCAACAGCCTAGTCTTTTATAACTTGACGTCGTCACTTGAAAATAGGAGTTTTGGCTTCTGTCCCGTCACAAAATCCTCTGACGGCGTCGCGTATAAGCTCTGACGCCGTCACCTTATGTTTTCAGCAGCTTTGAGTGTCTTGATTCTGACTTTGGCCATTTTCTTCGTATATTCGCGCCTTTTCGTCCAAATAAGTGTTATTCTAGCATTTTGCCTTCAAGAGACCTAAAAAGTGAAAAGGAACGATATTAAGCAATAACGGATACAAAAGTGATCAAATAAGGGCTTAAACGACCCCTCAAAAAGGTACCTTTTATAACCTTATCAGTGCCGATACTTTTTTATTACGATTTTTTTAATCCAAGATGGGTAAATAGAAAGAAAAAGTTCCCCGGTTTTTTACATTAGGTTTATGCTAGCTGAAATAAATACATTGATTCAGAACTAAATCACTCATGGTTCGAAAACTTTATTAATTTGATGGACTTAAAGCATCAAACTTTTGAGTTAGCTACATTCTCTATTTTAAGCATGACCCTTACTTTGGAAATCCCTCTATTGGTCAGCTCATGAATCTTTGGATGCATTTTCTTGATAGAAATTGCTTTTGATCCCACATGGGTAATAAAAAGAAAATGCTGGTGGGTTAATTAAGTTAAGTTTAATATTATGTTATTGTCCTTGCATTATCGTTGATGGATTAATTAAATGCGTCCATATAATGTCATACACGATAACTTGTATCATTAATTAACTTTTTGTTTTTTGTTTTATTTATGATATTCAATGTTGGATGATCTAGCCTAGATCACTCTTGGTTAAAAAGTTTTATATTTATGAGATTAACTTTTTGAATTATTTATGATATTCAAAGTTAGATGATCTGGATCACTCTTGGTTAAAAAGCTTTGAGTTAATTACATGAATCGTCTTTGTAGTTTGCTGGATTTAACGGATCTTGTCTCTGTGTTTTTATTTTAGCGGGTCATGTCCTTATGGTATACCGAGCTTGTGGTGGACTACAAAGCTGTTGGATCTCGACAAAGCTTCACCAGAAGCCGAAATAGATATCTTTTAGTTTTCGTAGTTTGAACCAATCTTTTATTTTGTGTGGTATTGTATGAATTTGGTTAATCTTATGGCTTCTAAACGCTCTTATCAACTTCAAGTTCCGTTACTGTCCGTAGCAATTTTTTTGACGTTTAAATGCTTGTAAAAAATCAACCATTTTTTCTGATTTAAAAACAATGTTAATGCAATGATTGTGTAGTTAGGATCATTGTAGAAATATTGCAGTCATTCACCTAGAACGGTTTAAAGGTTAGTTTGGGTTTTGTCTCATTTTTTTATTAGAAATTTTGCTTTAGTGTTGCAAATTAGTGATTATGTTTTCATATGCTAATTGCTTGTAAAAATTATAATAAACAAATAGTAATGCCTTGTAGCCCTTTTTTGATTATTGCATTTGATATCACTTTTCTTACCATTATGGGGCGTTTGAGATTGCTTATTGAGAATAGATTATGCGTCCTGAAAAGGGATAATCAGAAACTTGATTTTAAAACAGTGTTTGGATTTGGATTATTCTATTAGATATTGCAAAAATCAGATAAAGTGTTTGAGAAATCAGATTATTCAGCAACTTAATAAGTAAAACAATCAGAAAATAGTTTATACTTGCTTGTTCACCCGCGCTAAAGGAGACAGCTATAAGGCTCTACTTCGACCGTCCCTTTACAATGTGCCCTGTTTATCAAGACTTCAAGATTGCAGAATTAAATATTTCTTGGGAGTTGGCTAAGAAGCTGTTGAAGCTCCACCAAGCTTCCCCATTGCTGAAATAGACTTCTTTTAATTTTATTATATTTGAAACTATCCTTCTATTAAGTGTAAACTTGGTAAATCTTTTTTACTTAATCTATCTAAAGTGATTTGCTTCTGTTTTGGTATGCTGATAACCTGTAAAAGTAAATTGGGCATGTGGTATGTCATATGGAGAAAACGCGAGGCTGTGAATAATTCAAATTTAAGTCATAGTTTGAGTCGTGATGAGTTTGTGTTGTGTTTGGATTGGAGTAAAAATGGTAGCTAAGATTGAGTATACGTGGAGGTAAATAAGGAACTCTCATTGTAAAAAGGCAAATAGCTTGCATGTGTTTATATATTTTCTAGATAAAAGTTTGTTTTTGATCCCACATAAGTAATAGAAAGAAAGTGATGGTGGCTTATATACTAAAGTTATGCTGATTGGCTAAATTGATATTAGTATTATGTTATCATAAGGGTAGTGCACGCACCGGATAATACAAAACATCAGTGCATGCATTATCTATATGATAACTTGTATGATTAATTAACTTTTTTACTTTTTATCATATTCGGAGTAGGATTACTCATGGTAAAAGCTTTTTATATGTTGGATTTAAAGCATGCACCAAACTTTTTTATGCCGGTTTGAATCAAACATTAAGCCTTAAAGGCTTATTTTAGTTAAGACTTATCACCTAGAATAATGGTTATGCAGTTTTATAATAAATAAAAAAAGTAGTTAGTAGCGATAAATAAAGAACCTTCGTTAGAAATGAAAAAGAGGTAGATAGCTTACATGTGTTGAAACATCTTTTTAAAAAATAAATTGTTTTGATCCCACATAGGTAGTGAAAAGAAGAAGTTGGTAAGGTAAATACTACAGTTTGTTGGATGGGTAAGTTGATATTAGTATACACACATGCACCGTAATACTTATTAATAGCTATATTAACTAATTACGAGTTTATGACCAGATAAATACGTGAGTTTAAATGCGTAAGCAGCACGTTTGAGGTCCCTACTCCCTAGTGAAGGATTCTCATTAGACAATAATACAATATATTTTTAGTGTATCTTATCTGATTGTGTAACTTGGTTGTCTTATCCACTTTAGTCATTCATCATGTTAATTTGTATTAAAACAAAACCAGAAATATTAAGAGGTTCAATACTATTTTCGTTCCGAAATCAGATCGTAAGGCGGAAGTGTTTTTATCCTTACAAATTTATGTTATAAAGGCAAAGACTCACACATCTCCTATGTAAAACAATACTCTGTAGTATACTAGTATGCTTATGCTGTTTGAATGTATGATATATGTTCTTTAAACTTCAATATTGCTTCGAAAACCATCATTCACGTTTTTGTAGCAGTCAATGTAGTCTCTATTTCTCGGGAAATTTATATTGTTGTAGTCACCTGTAGATGATTTGGTGTTATAGTGTGTTGCAGTATGTGCAGTATCTTATTAAGAAAGACAAGTTTCCTTTGCTTCCTTTGTTTGCTGCTTAAGTGCTATCTTTGACCTTCTTCCCTTTATGAAATCAATTGTAAATGGATGCATCAGAGTTTGCTGTTATTAGGATGCGATCATCTAATCTTTACAAGCACTGTCCAATTCAGGGACGGACCCACATAGGAGCCGGGTGTGGCACGCGCCACACCTAATTTAAGGTCACGAAGTATAAATTTTTTATAAAATGTCTTTTCTGGGCTCGTGCAACACCCGGTTTTACCTAATAAATTCTTTATCAGGCAATTTTAGCATTGACGGTCATATATTATTTTATGCACCACCCTCTCACAAATCCTGGGTCCGTCTTTCTACTAGCACGACATGGTATGTTTTCATATTAAGGTTTATTTTTTCTTTGATTATCTTGATGCCTAAGGTAATTTACTTTTGTGCATGTGGAGCTGTATAATTTGCCATTAAAGTGATTCTAACCCGTTATAAAAAAATGGGTCAATTTGGGTTTCATTTTATTTATAACATGTCAAATTCATGATATAGAAAAATTTAGCTCCAAAGGAACTAGTAAACTATGGATGATATTCTTCTAAAGCGTATTCTAATGCTTACAATGACTTGGAAACTTAGGAAGTGAACCGTTATTATAGACTTTATTCTCTTGACATCATCGAGCTGTTTAGGAATATTTTATACTAGTAATAATTAGGAGATAATAGTCACGTTTATTAGCATTACATTGCTTTTAGGATCATTAAGGATCAATCTTAATGAAAATTAAATTATTATTAATGATGAATTTCGATCATTTAGTTTAAGTCAAACACACGTTGTTATGTTTCTGCCTTATGTTCGCCCAAGAACCAGAAATGAATAAACATGGTAGTGTCTATTTGCATTTAAACTATTAACTGCTTATGGAAATGAGAACCATGTGCGACAACTAACTGGGATGTAGCAACGGACATAAAAAAATACCTAGCATTCTCTTGGCGATCACCAATGCAAGTTTGAAATGAAAGAATGAAGAATTATTAAACCCAATGGACTAATAAAATGCCCGTATATAATATTGCTTATTATCCTTGTGGCATTACAAAACTTGCTATGTGTTCCATTTATAGTGGAAAGTATGTTGGTGGTCACGAAAACACGTAAAATATGAGTGTATTTACAAATTTTTATGACTAGCTGTTGCGTAATCTCTTCATCAAGCTATGTATGCAGGACCGTGAGAAGGTGTATGACAAAGCAGTGAGAGCTATTGCAGCAGCTTTTGCTGATACTGTCTTTAGATTTAAATTCCGTGCACACTTGTACACCGTGTAAGCTTCTTTGCAACTTCATTACATCGTTGTAATCTTCAGGTTCTTCTTCATCAGAATCACTCACTACATAGAATCTTCTTGTTCGCCCTTTGTGGTCCGGCTGCATCTGGTGCTCGTTTTGCTGGTGCTCGCTTTTCTGCTAAAGGATATTTTTCCTGCAAGCGATATTTTTATTAGTTCACATAATCACTAATCATGTAGTACATTGTAAAAAATTAGCAAAGATAAGGTTTCATTTCTCACATCAAGTTGGCGAATAAGAGCATCAAGATCTTTTAGCCATAAAGACTTGGAAGAAGTATTGGTGAGCTCATGGAACTTGTTATTCTTTGCATCCCTTTCTTGCTCCAACTCCTTCATCTTCTCATATTGGAATGATACAATGGGTGTAGACAACAAGTAATCATATCCTGTTCCGAGTTCCTCTTCTTTGGTAACTTCCCTTCCTACACGATGAGCCATCCGTGCAATTGATGGTAAAGATTGGAAACCTTTGTCCTTTAATTCAACACACCTCTTGTCCTTCTCTTTTGAAGGGAGCAAAAGAATTTCTCCCTCACAAACTTTACTGATAAACTTCACTTTGTTTTCCAGTAACAATAAAGCTATCTCGAGCTCACGAATCCGAGCACTCTGTTAGCCATGACCACATTTGGTTAGTAGAGTGTCTTAAACAAGGAAATGAAATGAAACCACATCCAGCTTACCCTCCTCTCTTCGTAAAGTTCAAGACGAACGTGAAAGAAATCCTCAAGAACTGTAATTAAACAGAAAGATATGAACAGTCAGTGAACATATTAAGAGTATAAATAAATCTTTTGTTCCTGGATATCGTACTTACTTTGTTCAGGGGTGTCATACTTCTGTAGTTGATCATTTGCATCAAGCAGATTCATGTTAGCTGTGCTTAATGTAGTTGTTAGCTTAAATTTATTCAAGAACCCCTCCTCTTTTACACTGTTCATTTGATCTTCAGTCATGGTAATTTCAAAATGCACATTATTAGTATTACCATGGCGAGCCGTGTAAGCCTGCAAAAAGAACATGGGGTTTCCATATAAGAGCTACAAAGATAATAAAACAAAAATACAATATACATGTTAACTATTTAAAACTTGTTTATTTACCTTAATATCCATCCCATCCCGTGAAGCTGCCTCCAAAAATTCCATGTAATCATGAGTCCACATCCCTATTGGGAGTTCAGTGATAGTGATAGCATTCTTGTCCTCTTTTACCATTCCTTTTGTGGTGTATAAAGTATCCTTTGATGGGGTTTCTGTTTTCTCAATCTCTCCTTTGAACCCATTATACCATGGAAGCATAGGCTCCACTGCTTCATCATTCAGTAGGCGTTTTAGGTTGGAAATAATGTCTCGTGGATTATAATTTGGAATAAACGAACTACATACAATCCCTCTTCCTTCACTTCCGTTTACCAGAACCATTGGGATAATTGGATAAAGCCTTTTTCAAAAAAAAAAAAAAAAATGAATCGTTATAACAACCAATTTAAACAATATCATATACTTATAAAAATACACATAGATTATAAACTACCATGCAGGCTCAATGGATTGACTATCGTCATTCAAGTAGTGGAGAATAAGTTCATCATCCTTAGGAAAAAGATATCGTGTGATAGGAGAGAGCGGAGGGATAAGAAATTGCCCATTCGGCTGAAGAAGGTTAATGTTGTTACTACCAACATAATTTTGGACCATGCCAATAATGGTACTGTCTAGACTCTCCTCACCATGATGATAAAAAGGAAAGTGCTTAAACACAAAATCACCGAACTGAGCACCTTCAATTTCCTGAATATTGGGCATCTTTAAAGCAAAGAATAGGATCTTTCTTTGGTAAGGTTTCAAGCCATCCACCATTGATGGGATTGATCTTCGGAGATCTGCCACTACATATTGCTTGAAGTCTATGCTGAAGAAGTCGAGGTATCGGATGCGCTTCTCCTTTGAGTCAAAATAAGTATCAGTCTGCATCAAGAAACGATCATTGTAATGAAATACGTGTCATGTCTCCCTGATTACTATGGCAGTTTCAACCCAGCCATTCACATGTAAATGGGGTCAAACTGGGGCACACTTAACATCAAACAGAAAGTTGTCAAGCATGTGTTTTTACTATACACAATCATTTAGAGTGTTGTATTCAAGATTCAGAATTTCAGAAAATGATTGTAATACATGGAGTAATATTTTTGTAATAATAACTAAATGCATCAGCTATTTATTCAGAATTTCAGAAAGTTGATTCACCGAGTGGTTTGACCAATGCTAAAAAAATCACGGTTGGAGCACAACTTGCAAGTATTTAAGGCATTCGTTTTTTAAAAGTGTTTTCTGGTCCGATCAATTTCAACGATACTAAATGATATCTTTTGACCTCAACACAACGATATTCTATAAGTTGACAAAAGCTGATAATGACCAAACCTGATGTGTTCGAAGCCACTCCTTTCTAACCTCAAGCTTCTTACTGAAGGCAATCTCAATTTCTTCACCATCGTGGTCATTAATCCAAACAAAGTCCTTGATGTGCTGATCAAGATACTTTGCTCGTTCTTCAATTTCAATAGTTTCCGGCCCCTAGAGATAATGAAAAATATTAAAAATTGCAAAAACAACAATGTATGTATAGTTGCTATTCAAACTTTCATAAACAAACCTGAAAGTTCGTTATTTTGTATTTTGTTGCTTTGTCTCCCAATTTTTCATGCCACTTCTGATACTCGGGCATTGTATAGAAGTAGAACAATGACACTTCATTAGTCTTCTTGGCAGAGGCCTTAAAAATGGGTGTTACGACCATGCTCATAAAGTTTTTGACTTTTAGTAAAGATGGCCAGAAGTAGTGAAGGAAGTTGATCAATAGCCCTACGATGTGTAAACTATCATGACCCTGATAATTAGCCATAATCATCAAGTGTCCATATCTCAATTCCTTAACATTTTCATAACTTTTACCATCTTGGAGCCCAAGAATCTTGATAACGTTTTGAATTTCAGCATTTTCCAGCAATTGTTGAGGACTTGCATCCCTCACATTGAGCAACTTACCGTTCAAAGGAAACACACCATATTTATCTCCAGACATCTGCAAGCAAACAATAATAAACATTATATTAAATGATTGTTTATGTGAATACACGTACCCAAATATGTGACTATCAAAGAATAGCTTACAGCAAAATTTTTGGCAGGATATCCTTCTGTCAGAATTAATGTGCATGATTCGGAATAAGGTGAACCAGCTAACTTAGCATCTTCCAGTTCAGGAATATCAAGTTTTCCTACAAAAAACATGAACAAGACAATAACATAAGTTCTCAAACCCACCAAGTAAGGTAATCTCTGAGTATAAAAAAACAGTACAAGTACCTTTGTGTTCGGATGTCGGAGGTGGGGGTGTAGAAGGATTTGGTGGAACGCTATCTTCGGCCATAGGTGCCGATTTGTTTTGGTTAGGGTTTAGAAAGGCTCGACTGAAAAACGAGAGAGAGATGGTCGAACTTTTTGTGAGATATATTTAGGGATGGATCTAGTTATAAAGACGGTCGAACTTTTTGTGAGATATAAAGATACTTTGTGGAATAAAGATGCTTATAAATACATAATTTGGGCTTATAAATAATGTCAACTAATATATATAACCATTTTATAGTTTTAATTATATGCATTTTTTTCGTGCATATAAAGATGCTTGATAATAAAAGTCTTTTAGTTGCAAGAAAGTCGATGTTTAAAGATCTCGAGTACAATGATGGTAGTTCGTCTTACTGAATTTATGCGCATATACTGCTAATTGAAAGTCCAATACATGAAACATTGAGCAAGAAACATAAGTAAGCCATATAATGAACTAATATGCTGACTAATTACTATCCGTTTCTACCATATTCATACCATCCAAAGGTTATAACCCTTTTATTTATCTTTTGTAACATTAATTTTATTCAAACTCTTTTACTAATGCACACTATATATAGACATCCTTTTGTGAAAACTTAAGTTTATATCTCGACAAGTGGAAAACCGATTGTTAGTGCAAATATTATGATATTTAAACTAAACGGTTTCTTCGGTTTTAATAATGACAAACATGTAATTTGTAATGCATAATGTAAAATGCGCAAGTTATTTGTAAACACAAATCATCAATGCATACTTACATCAGTATCTCTCGACGTCTCAAGTATGCTTCAATTCAGCGTAGATTTCCATTCCGACGTAAATCACTCAAGGTATGAACAAACAAATTTAAAAGATGACGGATGATCAAAGAAATAAATTTTTTGTTCTAAACTTCACATATTTATAAATGTGACAAAACATTTTTTCAAAAATGCGTTTACAAATTATTTTTGAATCAGAAAGAAATGTTTTATTTGAGAAAATTATTTCAAAAATAGTAAAAGCTATCCCTCCACCCCTCAAACAGCTCCAAACATCCCCAAATAAACCTTTACCCCTAAAAACAAAAAAGGGAGCGTTTTTGGTACGGACGGTACCACTAACTACCCGACAACACCGTTAAATTTAGTGGTGCAGTCTAACAATTAACGGTATCGTCTGTCTATAACGGCTAGTTTTTTCTTTGCCTATAAATAATGGACCATTTTACATTTTCAGCTTGATTTTTCCAGTCAGTTTTCTCTGGTCTAATCCCTTCTTATTTTGATCACTTTCTTTGATCATTTAGAGAGTTTTAGTTTGTTTTAGAGTGATCCAATCATCCATTCAAGTGATCACCTTCATTTCTCTACTAGTGCAAGAGAAGAACACACCGTATCATGAAGATGCAAAGTGTTGTAGGCTTAGTATAGTACACTCGTAACATTTGTTATGCACTTGTTGTATATCGTTATACATCAAGTTGTTTGTCATCTTGTCTAGTTAGATTGTGTAGATAATTGTGATCTTGTAGAAATCGGGTAAATCTTGTAGTTGGTGTTAATTATGTGTAGATTAGGTAGATCGTGATAATCGTGCAGGTCGAGTAGATCGTGTAGATCAGGTAGATTGTGATGATCATGTAGATCGGGTAGATCGTGTAGATCGTGTTGATCGGGTAGAGCGTGTGTGAGATTGGTAATAGCTAGATTAGTACTCGACATTTAGCTTAGTGTCTGAAAATAACGTAAGCGACATTATACGGTTTTCTCCACCAAGAAGGGAGCTTGTTGATTAGTGAAATAACTCTCGAATTGGGTACTCGGGGTGCGGAGTAGGGCGAAGAGGAGCTTCGTGACCAAACCACTATAAATCATTATGTCCAGTTTGCGCTTTATTTACTTTTCTCTTTACGGTTATTTTCGTATTTACAGCTTTAAATTTATATTTGCATTGCGTTTATGCTTGTGTGGCTAGTTGCTTATATTATGTCGATTATATTTGTGTTATGGCATGGTGTTTATATTGTGTCTCTGTTTGTGCTATTGTGACATGCTTCATTTATTGCTTTCTACCATGTCTAGTAGTTGCAAGACTATTGTTGACATTTTTCATATTACGTCACACTTGATCGGTTATTTGATACAAAAGTTTTAAATTTTTAAACGGGAATGTATTTGTAACACCCCCAAAATGGCACAGCGGAACCACACATGTCATTGGGGTGCTACTAAATTGATATCACAACACAAGTATAGGATAATTGATTTTCATTAAGAAATTTTCATTCATTGTTGAAAACAAAGTTTACATCATTGTTTAGCGCAGAAAACAGAATTATCAGAGAAATCTATGACCATGCCATGCCTTTGCCTTGCGACTCCAAAGTTGAGCTATTTCTTTAAAACCTAAAAATACATGCTAAAAAGTGTCAACACGAGATTTATGAGTTCATAGGTTTATAATAAATAGTAAAGTTGACCAGAAGTTTTCAACAACAGTTGCATTAAATACGAGTTTATACTATTGCACTAAGCTCATAACAACGAACCCAACCTGTTAGTACAAGTTTGTATTGAGTCCATTAGCTCAAGTTTGTACCCAATCTACTAGTTCAGGATTGTACCCAGTCTGTTAGTTCAAGGTTGTACAACAAACGGTTCACATAATAGTGATAACTTAGGCAATACATAAGTGGTTAAGTATTTGTGTCTGAAGGAAAACATTCAAAAGTAATTAAAATCATTTAAACATGTAATAAGTAACTGGGCGAGGTGTTTAAGTAAAACAAGTAAGGTATTCAAGTAAACAGTTGATATATTTAAATAAACAAACATGTATTCTCTCACAAAACAGTTATGAAAACAGGTAAAAGTAGGGGCTATGAAACTCACATCAGCAAATAGCAGTCTGAAGTGAACAAATGAATTCGAGGTAGGGCACGGCTCCGACACGCAACCTAGATTAGTACGGCAAGTTTAGTCTTTATTCATGTTTAAGACTCGATAAAGTTTAACGAAACTTTATAAGTTTTACAATGTATGTGTTGTTGTTGCTTATGTGGCATTGTTTAAGTTTGAAAATAGTTTTCAAAAGTTTGTGTGCATATCAAGTGTAGAAGTATAGAAAAATATTGAAAATGAACGAAACTTCAGTTTAATAATAACCGAATGATGGTGTACGAAGAATTAGTATGTATATTATAAGACGTATAGAGTTTGCAAGAGCGAAATATAAATACTTATATTAAATGTATGTATATATGTATTTTCCATATCATTTATTATTTAAAATAAATGTATTTGTTGTATAGAAAATTAAGTCTTCACATAATGTAATGTAAGTTTTTAATAAATATATTTCCAAGATGATAAATTTATTTTAAAAGTTTCAATTATAATTCTTTAGAAAAATATTACAATATATGTTTTTCAAAAAATATATTTCGTTTGTAAATAATAAATTAGTAAGTATGTTTACAGAAAATCCGGCATGAGCCGAGGGTATAATCTTCAATTTCATAAAGTTTAGTAACCAGTTTAATCATCGAAAATGTATGTCTTTGAGTTTATAACAAGTGTGAAAGTACTTTTTGTTAAGTTGCAAATAATGATAGTGAACTCGCTTTATTAGTTTATCTTCTAAACTCGTTTATGTTAATTATTTGTATCGTGTCCTGTTTTATTATAAATGTTAATAATGTTTATAAGTCGTGTGATGGTCATATGTCGTGTTTGCAACTGGTAGTGTCGAGTGCAAATGGTGAGTCAAGATGGAAAGGAAAACAATTTGCAAACTATTGTCGGAAAATCTCGAGATGATGCACGTTATGCGCCTTGGTGGGTTGTTAATAATCAGAGCAGACCCTCAAGTGAAACTGAGCTTCGGACTAGTTACACTAGGGGTGTTAACGGATTGGGTAATATCCATAGTAACCAAAAACCGAAACCGAACCGAACCGAATTCATAACCGAACCGAATTGGTCAAAACCGAACCGAACCGAACTAAATATTTGGTTATCGGTTTGGATATGGTTTTGGCAATGAAAACCGAAAACCGAATTCATATAAAAATATATTTTTTCTATGTATATATATGAAAAAAATCACTAAAACTCTTTTTTAGTATAAATATAACATGATTTAAGTTTGAAAAAAAAAAATTTGTGCTAAAAATATATATAATTAAATAAAAAAATAATTAAAAATATGTAATTCGGGTTATTCGGTTTGGTTTTCGGTTATAGGGGTTCGGTTTTTGGTTATTCGGTTCGGTTGAATCAAATTTAAATTCGGTTCGGTTCGGTTTTCGGTTATACCCATAAAAAAAAATTAACCGAACCGACCGAACCGAATAAACCGAATAACCCGATAACCGAACCGATGAACACCCCTAAGTTACACACTAGTTTGGTTTAAAAACTTTTGTTGGGCTTGTGGCTTACACAAACCAAACGCACCCATTAAAACTGTTATGGGCCTCCTAGCCCATTAACACTTAACCCAAAATAAACTCTCTTACCCTCTAGTGAGTTTGAGCCGAACACACCACTACCCTTTTACTAATTCACAATTTTGTTGAAACTGTGTTTTTGGAAACCAGTTTTGACGCCAAGAGGAAACGACAAAAACGCAACATAATTGATTCAAGATGCTAACTCGACGAACTTTACGACTAGTGTTTCTTGGACTTCAAGTTTAAAGGGCGTCTCACACACCCTTGGGGTGTCTCGTTGAGACCCGAAAACAACAAACAAATACACCCTTAGAAATGAATACACACCACCACATAGACTCTTTTGAGTCTATTGGCACTCGAAAAAACTTCAATAATATTGATGTAAAATTTGACTAGCGATTGCCTATGTCTGGAGCAACTCGTGACTTTGTCACCCTCGTGGTTACGGGGTTGCACAAGTCGACAAAAAATGATCAAAACGACCCTTTGAGTGGTTCTAACCTATACCCGAGACAAGAGTGACCAAAAGCAACACCCTCGGGATGTGCTCACTTTCTCAGTCGCGGCAGAAAAGGCACGCTACTTTCTACTCTTAAACCAACACTATAGCTTATGCCGAAAACAAATATAAATCGCAAATCAAAGCGAGCCAAAATCACACAAAAAATATATTATATTCATAAGCCGAAAGCCATTTAAGTTGATAAGCAAGTTTTAAGTATTCATGCATCTTACTCTTAGCAGCCACAACAACAACAACATTAACAATGAGCAAAAGATTTTCTTTCAATTCCATTTTTATATACCATTCGAATGACAAAACAAAAATACAAGACAATTAATTTAAATGTTAAGATTTTTAATCAAGGAAAGTAAGAATCCTTACAAACTGTTTTTATGAAGTCGAGTGAGAGAACCGAAACACAATCACAATGAACACGAGCTTTCTTGGACAAATACTCGACTACAGAAACAATTGACACTCGAATTTAGAAATTCACTAATCAATCAGTCAATAATAAATTCATAATTTATTATTAAAATATTTAGTGAAAAATTATCATGTGTCACAGCCTCCCCGCCTTAGAAGGAAAGCCGTCCTCGGCTTTCACTTAGAATTACTCAATGAAGTTGAAAAGAGGTGAGGGTATTTACGCTTGATTTCATCTTCA
This sequence comes from Chrysanthemum seticuspe, assembly GCA_019973895.1. NCBI lineage: Eukaryota > Viridiplantae > Streptophyta > Magnoliopsida > Asterales > Asteraceae > Chrysanthemum > Chrysanthemum seticuspe. Next base: position 326,922,131 of record BPTQ01000005.1, read on the forward strand.
CGTTCTCACGTGAATTTGGGACTTTTGATAAGGTTTTAAAATGTACCTTTTTGAGGGGTCGTTTAAGCCCTTATTTGATCACTTTTGTATCCGTTATTACTTAATATCGTTCCTTTTCACTTTTTAGGTCTCTTGAAGGCAAATTGCTGGAATGGCACTTATTTGGACGAAAAGGCGCGGATATACGAAAAAAATGGCCAAAGTCAAGAATCGAGACACTCAAGCTGCTGAAATACAAGGGGACGGCGTCAGGTGTTATCTGCGACACCGTCGGAGCACTTTTGTGATGGCTCAGTAGCCAAATTGCTTATTTACAAGTGACGGTGTCAGGCTTTAAAAGAGTAGGTCGTCGCAACTCAGACGGCCTAGATTTTGATCCAGACGGCGTCAGAGGCTGAAGAGGACGGCGTCACAAGCATAAGGTGACGCCGTCGCAAGACTAAGGTGGCCAAGACGAAACCCTAATGACGGCGACCCGACGACGTCACAAATCATAAGGTGACGCCATCGCGAATGTAATCTTATATATAGAATCCGAATTTTTCAGATTTAAGTGTGTAGTCTTTTGGAGTAAAAACCTAAACCGAACCAAGGCTGTCTTGTACAGTATTTTAGGGTTCCAAACCCTATCTTACACCAAGATAAGTGCTTTACTTCATTAATTCAATTATGTCTTCAATTATTTGTGTGTATGCTTGCATGTTCTCCATGTCCGGCTAATTTACTTGTGTGTTTGCTTAGGAAATATGAAACTTAACTATTGAATATTGATTGGTTGTCTCTTATCTTAATTGTTAATGATCTAGTAATGCGATAAGCCATTCGTTGTGTAGTTAATGCTTGATTAATCTTTGTAAACCTTAGACTATAACACCTAGAGTAGTTGTAGGCTAAACCATCCAAAGAGTACCTTAGAGTCAGAGTTTATAAATCCTAGAGATTTTGTAGACGAGACCCTTTGGTAGTTTCTAAGAGTTAGGGATAAACGCATACCCTACGACCTTAGACACACAACGCAATTAAGAATAAGGACGTGATAATTCAACCATCAATAGGAGATAATTAAGGAGTAATAAAACCTAAGTAGACACATCTTTAAATCATCATACGAGCACACAATAATTAGACATAGACTAGCTTCACCTTAGTTAATTAGATAATTAGATAATAGCGTAATCGGTAGAAATACCAACCCCCTAAATCCAAACCCCGAGATTCGTACCTTTCCATTTCCTAAAAAACATAAAAAGATAAAAAAAAATCTTCCTCAACCCCAACCTTAGCGTAGTAACTCCTCACTAGCATTCCTATTCCCCTAGAGAACGATATCAATTCCCGTGGCTTACCCTAATACTACACTACAATGATTAGGTTCACTGCCTAGGGTGTTGAAAAACTTGCTCGACGAAAAGGAAGTTCCTTTGACCCCGAACGACGCGTGTAGCGTTATCAAGTTTTTGGCGCCGCTGCCGGGGAATAGAATAGCTAGTTAGTAGTCTACCTCGTTTAGGTTTCTTTGCTTGATTCCTATCAAGTAAATTTTTTCTCAATTTTAGCTTCCTCGTAGTCTATCCCCCTTCTTCGTGATCTTTGTTAGTACCCCCATCACTTTTCATCATGGAAGGTGATAACCAACCACCATTCATCAACCTACCACCAAATGACCCGCCAAGAGACCGTACTCTTGGTGAATACTCCAGACCTAGCCACCAAGGTTATAGGAACACCATTGAGCTTCCCGACCAAGCCCAAACTACGGCCTTGCGATCCGACACCATCCGGTTGGTGCAAAACGGATGTGCATTCCATGGACTTCGTTCCGAAGATCCTAATCAGCATCTTAAGGATTTCCTTAAAATTTTCGATTCCATCGACCTTGATGCTACTACTCGGGAGACCACGCGTCTGCGTCTCTTCCAATTCTCTCTACGAGACCAAGCTAGTAATTGGCTTGAGCGACTTCCTGCCGGCTCCATCTCAAGTTGGGATGATCTCACCTCTCGCTTCCTTGCTCAATTTTTCCCACCGAGGAGAACCACTAAACTTAGACGAGACATCTTGACGTTTCAACAACTTCAAGGCGAGTCTCTCTACAAAGCATGGACTCGATTCAAGGACCTACTCCGTAAACTCCCTCATCATGGCATTGATCTTTGGCTTCGAATCCAAATCTTCTATGACCATATCGATTTCATCACTCGACGATCCATTGATCAAGCCGCCGGTGGAAGGCTCAGCTACTTTAATGCAGAGAAATCTTGGGATATTATAGAAGAGCTTGCTGATCAAAGCCACGAAGATTGGAATGAATCTCTTGAAACCCCTGTTAAATTGGTTAATGCCATATCAACTCCTCTTGAATCTTCCGACATCACCGAGGAGCAAATGAGTGTTATTGAGAAAAGGATTGATTATCTTATGGAAAGGCATAGAAGAGCTCCCGTACAAATCTCTCGAGAAGCAGTCAATTCCGCCAATTCCACCAACCACCCAACAACCCTAATTCCGAAAGGCGCTTCCGTTCTACTTCCCCAATACCACTCTCACCAAGCTTTAAGGAACAAATGAGGGAGTACATGGCAGCTCATACGGAGAGGTTAGCCAAATTTGAAGAGGAGGTTTATAGGCAAAGAGAGGAAATGCAAGCAAAAATGACGGAAATGATGAACCTGGTAAAAGAATATACCAAGAAAAAAGTTCCCGAAAAGGTATTAGTAAGAAGCAACGATTATCCTCCCACTTCGTTTGTTAACGCCATTTCCATTATGCCTGAGGATGAAAAGGGTGAGGTAAAGAAAACTGAGGAATGCAAGAGGGAGGAGTCTGAACCTAATAATGAGCCCGAGACCATTGAGTACTACCTTAAGCACGAAATTAACAAAAAAACCATTGCAAACCAAGTGAACAACTTTAGGTACAATGAGGTTCTTAGGGAAGCCCTTGAAGGTAAAATAACAGAAGAAGAGTATGACGCCCTGCCTATGGGACCTCTGTATGAGCTGGTTCTAAAAAAACCAGTAACAAAAAAATGAGACACCACAGGGAATTTCGTGATACCATGTAGCATAGGTGATATTGATAATATAAATGCCTTAGCTGATCAGGGGTCTGATGTGAACATAATGCCATTATCAATCTATAATAAGTTGACTAGGGAGAAGCCAGCCAAGACCGATCTTAGACTTTCCTTAGCTAATCACACCTATGTCTACCCTATAGGAATCGCGGTGGATGTCTTAATAGAGGTGGCTAATATCGTTTACCCGGTAGATTTTATGATCATAGATGTTGAGGAAGATAGAAACATGCCACTCATTCTTGGGACACCATTTCTGGCCACCGCCAAAGCAACCATCAAATGCGGGGAGGGCATCATGATACTTAAAAGCTGAAAAGGGTACGCTAGAATACCCATTGTTCCAAGGTATCCTCTTAAGATCATGGAAAGGATCACGGGTGAGAGTCCACAAGTCCCTAGAAATATGGTTAAGAAGAAAATGAACGATTGGGAAAAAGGGCTTAGAGATTTTATGATTCAAGGACTGCATGCAACATTGTGGAAGCCCGATAAAAAGTTAGAAAATAAACCCACTTCGATACCAAAAACACAAAGGAACCCTAAGGAATTTATGAAGGGAGAAAAAGTACTCTTATACAAATCACGGATAAGGGCATTACAAGGTAGAAACAAACCAAGATGGTTTGGGCCTTTTTCGGTAAAGGAAACCAATTTAAAGGATAAAACCGTCACAATAATAGACGACGTTGGCAAGGAGTCCACGATAAGCATACAACGTCTACGCCCTTTTGACGAAGGGAGAACGAAGGAAAAAGGTGACGGTAATGAAGTCACGTAGGAGCACGACTACGAGTCTAGCTACAAGACTCATAAATAAAGAAAAACGCTTTGTGGGAGGCAACACATGCTTAATTGTTTGCTTGTTTGTGTCATATATCTTTTATTGATTGTCTATTCTCATGTTTAAATTTGTAAAAATACTTTATTTTGTTTTTAACCTCGTCTTATTAACATATAAAGGTATTTTACATAAAGGATAAGTGTAGGGAGGATTACACACGTTTTCAAAAGAAACGTAAACATGAGAATAACAACTAATTAAAAGATATGCATGTGTGTTTGTTCGAGTCAAATGCTTGTATCGAGTCATAATGGATGTTTTGTAGAAAATTTTTCCAGATTTTAAAGATGTAAATTTTCCAGAATCTTTTCCAGAAAATCGCAGACCAGCTTTTGTTAGGATATCCTGACGGCGTCAGGATCACAACCTGACGGCGTCAGGAAGGAGTAAAAACAACAGATTATTTTTTTCTCGTTTTCTGAGCTATTTATAAATTTTGGAATTTTTCAGGTCTTAATTTTCCAAAAAAATTATGTAAACATCCATTCCACAAGCATTATATCCTAGTTTAGTAGAGTCTTATATATATTATTACTGCCGATTTTACGCGAAGGTTTCGTTTGTTTTCTTCAAGTGTGCAGGTTTTATTTATCAAGAAGAAGATACATAAGGTTGGAAGGAGCTTTTCACGCATATATTCTTCTTGGAAAGGATTTAACCAATACTTCATACACGGATCCTACCGAGCTAATCAGGGGAGTATTAGTTTCTTTCGTTTTTTTTATTACCTTCTATTATCATAACTTTGATACTTTCGGAGAATATTGGGGACAATGTTCAGTTTAAGTGTGGGGAGGGAAAATAAAACGGGAACTTTGAAACTATGCTTATCGTTGATTATTTGCTTTGTCCAATTGTATTTGTGTAATGAACCATGAGAAAATGTCGGTTAGGGTAATTTTGGCACCAAATTTAAAATTTTTCATGACATATAGGAGTGGGCCATTAGTCTTAACAAAAGCGTCTCATGGATAGGAAGTTACATGACTAGCACAAAAACCCTTTACCACCTAAATTCCACCCAAAATGTGAGGATTACCCTTAGATTAGTAGGAATTAAAGCATTCATCTTTGATGCTTAGTGTGTGAACCGGTAGTATACTAGATTCTAGAACTTGTTTTGTGATGCATCCCGAGATCACTAGTAAGACTACACTTGTGTAGTTAGGAATAACTAAATGATAAGAGGCATTAGGATAACCCTTGTTTGATACCCGTAATATAATTACTTCTACCACATCGGTTGAGTAATTCCCCCACACCTTTGCGTTGTACTCATCTTTAGTACACGATACCCCTAGTTAACCCCTCACAGCCTATCCTTTTCGCGGTTCTCGTGATGTTTCGGTTTTTCCGGAATATCAATGAAGAGCATTGTTTACACCCCACCCCCAAATGTACACCCAAATCGCCTTAGCCTACCTTGTATGCACTCACTTTTAGTGCATTATTGTTATCACCCTAAAAACCCTTAGTTCAATTATCTAGTTGCTTGCATGAGTTGCTAAGTCGAGTCATATCCTTTGTATACAGTTTTTGGACGATTGGGACTCATGGAAAAGGTTAAAGTTTATGAAATGACGGGAAGGGAACGTTAAATTCAAATTCCCTTTGTTTGCTTAATAATGTACTCCAAGTGTTTTGATCTTTTCAATTCGGGTCAAATTAGTGTTAGAATAATAAAAACTCAAGTGATGTGCCTATAAATCCCTATCATTTTGATGTTACCGTAGAGAATGGTAGAGTAAAAGTGTATGGAAAAAAAATCGAAAAAGAAAAGAAAAAGAAAAAAAAAATAATAAAGTGTTGAAAAAAAAAACATACGGGCTACCATCCTACATCTTTCATTTTAATTTATGTTTGTGTGTTTCAGTTATCTAGAGTTTAGAGTGTCGAGTCTTGGCTTAGAAACGCCATTCTTCGTATGCTTGTAACATAAAGATTTTTGACTTGCCACCACTAAATAGCCTATCCCACCAAACCCTTTGTTTCCCTACCGTAAGCCTAACATTACAACCCTTTTAAAGACCTCTTTGTTAGATTTTCCTAGGTGCTTACGCCAAAGCGATGGAGGTTTGATCTAGTCTCAAGCCTATGGTAATCTATGTACTAGGACCGGTTAATGAGTGTTTATCTTCCATTTCTAACTTGTTATATTTCATATACACCCGAGAGATGTGAGTATCCAAACACCCCATGTGAGGTGCTAGTATGTAATTTCTGTGCTTGTTATGACTTTTGCGGGGCTTATATGTGTTATGGATTGTTCTAAACCAATGCTTCATGACCCCTAACTTATAAATTAATTGGCTAAAAGCACATTTGCTTGAGGACAAGCAAATACTAAGTGTAGGGATATTTGATAAGGTTTTAAAATGTACCTTTTTTAGGGGTCGTTTAAGCCCTTATTTGATCACTTTTGTATCCGTTATTACTTAATATCGTTCCTTTTCACTTTTTAGGTCTCTTGAAGGCAAATTGCTGGAATGGCACTTATTTGGACGAAAAGGCACGGATATACGAAGAAAATGGCCAAAGTCAAGAATCGAGACACTCAAGCTGCTGAAATACAAGGGGACGGCGCCAGGTGTTATCTGCGACGCCGTCGGAGCACTTTTGTGACGGCTCAGTAGCCAAATTGCTTATTTACAAGTGACAGTGTCAGGCTTTAAAAGAGTAGGTCGTCGCAACTCAGACGACCTAGATTTGATCCAGACGGCGTCAGAGGCTGAAGAGGACGGCGTCACAAGCATAAGGTGACGCCGTCGCAAGACTAACGTGGCCAAGACGAAACCCTAATGACGGCGACCCGACGGCGTCACAAATCATAAGGTGACGCCGTCGCGAATGTAATCTTATATATAGAATCCGAATTTTTCAGTTTTAAGTGTGTAGTCTTTTGGAGTAAAAACCTAAACCGAACCAAGGCTGTCTTGTACAGTATTTTAGAGTTCCAAACCCTATCTTACACCAAGATAAGTGCTTTACTTCATTAATTCAATTATGTCTTCAATTATTTGTGTGTATGCTTGCATGTTCTCCATGTCCGGCTAATTTACTTGTGTGTTTGCTTAGGGAATATGAAACTTAACTATTGAATATTGATTGGTTGTCTCTTATCTTAATTGTTAATGATCTAGTAATGCGATAGGCCATTCGTTGTGTAGTTAATGCTTGATTAATCTTTGTGAACCTTAGACTATAACACCTAGAGTAGTTGTAGGCTAAACCATCCAAAGAGTACCTTAGAGTTAGAGTTTATAAATCCTATAGATTTTGTAGACGAGACCCTTTGGTAGTTTCAAAGAGTTAGGGATAAACGCATACCCTACGACCTTTCACACAACACAATTAAGAATAAGGACGTGATAATTCAACCATCAATAGGAGATAATTAAGGAGTAATAAAACCTAAGTAGACACATCTTTAAATTATCATACGAGCATACAATAATTAGACATAGACTACCCTCACCTTAGTTAATTAGATAATTAGATAATAGTGTAATCGGTAGAAATACCAACCCCCTAAATCCAAACCCCGAGATTCGTACCTTTCCATTTCCTAAAAAACATAAAAAGATAAAAAATAATCTTCCTCAACCCCAACCTTAGCGTAGTAACTCCTCACTAGCATTCCTATTCCCCTAGAGAACGATATCAATTCCCGTGGCTTACCCTAATACTACACTACAATGATTAGGTTCACTGCCTAGGGTGTTGAAAAACTTGCTCAACGAAAAGGAAGTTCCTTTGACCCCGAACGACGCGTGTAGCGTTATCAAGTTTTCCGAGAAACTAGTGAACTTTGATGATCGAGACGTGAAGTGTTCTCTTTGAAGTACAAAGTTCTTGAGGTGACTATTCCCATCATAGTATGATCCTTCCTGAATTAGACATAGGTGATTAGGCTATGTATAATTGAGGACTGATAATGCCATGCTCGGTTTAGTCAAGGTAGTATTGAGTTTTTTATGGATAGACAGTATCAGTCATTCTGTTTACAAGGTAATAATCAAAATGGTTTATAGAGAAGCACAACCGTATATAAGACATTAGCAGAATAGTTTGCAGGAAAATTTTAAAGACGGTTTATACAATAGAGAGCGTAACTCAAAGAAGTCATCATAACGCCTTGACATAAAATGATAGGGAGTTCATTAGATGAAGATTCTCACAATGCATCGAAAAAGAAAAATCTTAAGGAAGTACAAACACTCAACGGAGTACAACCCAAGAGGGTCTAGACTTAGGTCTTATTATGCAAAGCAGGGGACTCCCACTTTTTAAACATTGTTATCACCTGGACATTGTTGAGGTCCTGAAGAGCTTCTCCTTCTCCTAACGCGTATGTGTTCCCTCGAGTTCTTCCTTTATTCCGATTCCTCAGCTCTGGGTATTCACTCTTGAAGTGCCATATCATTCCACACTCATAGCATGTTACTGTGACATCCCGTTTTGTCTCTAGGGTAGAAGCTCTGCAATCTCTTGCTTGGTAACCGATCTTCCTGCAGTTCCTACACTGCACTGGGCAAAGTCCATTGAGTGTATTTACAATTTCTAACGATTAGCTACTGCGTAATCTCTTCACCAAAATATACAATACATCGTGTTACCACTTAGCAGAGTCTTGTGTTTTTAATAAACAGTCGCTACCCCCTGGTATGTGTCGCTTTCCTAATCCCTTTATTCGACTTAAAACCATTTAGTCTCGCTGCTAAATACCATGAGAATTTTTAGGACAACACATTAAGAGTGCTTTTAGCATCTTTAACAAATCCTTCTTCTAGAGGTGCATTTCGTGCACATGCTTAATTACATCGTGTAAGCTTCTTTCAACTTTATTATATCTATCAATCAACTGGTTCCATAATGCGCGGGCTGGGTTTTGTGTTTAAACGAGCTTGGGTTAAAACGGGTAACTTTTATTACATGTCAAGAGGGTGGGGTCAGTTTTGGCTGATCGACACACTTGTTTTCGCATTTTATGGATAATTAACTCATATGACATATACTTTTCATTGATTGGTTTAATAGAAGTTTACTAAACTTCTGGAATAAAATTTTCTGGTTTTTATTATCCATAGTCCATATAAATTGATATTGATGGTAACATTTGTTTTTCAATAGTCAAAAGATTCCTTGAAAGTACTTACATGATATTATATGGTTTTACTGCAGCACACCATATATGAAGGAAGAAAAGAGATTGGTAGGTAAAGAAGAATTGTGATGACGGTGCTGATGAACTAAAAACTATTTTTGGAATTATTTGGTTTATTTCATAAGTTAGATTGAAACTAACCATAAGTCATCAAATAACAACACAGTTAGCTAAAATTCATCGTGTAAAATAACATTTATATATTTCCTGAACTATAGACAGCAGCTCACTAACGGAGAAGCAAAAGAAGACGGTTGACCCTGGAAAAGTCAAACCTTCTGGCTAACATGTGTGCTATTCTAAGTCAGCATACTATCTTCACATCAATTGTTTGAAACCTCTATCTATTCCTTCATCCACATATATAGTTACATTAAGTTACAAAAATTTTGAAATTTCACAAAAATAATTAGTTGTTGTTGAGCAAAAAAAAAAGTAAGAAATTTCATAATACTTAGTTGTAGAGAAAATATATCGCCTATTAAACGTATACAACTGATTATAGCTAAGGATGCGAAGATTTCATTCATCTTTGATTTCTTATACAACTGATTATACTATGGTTATGACCGGATTTCGAGATTATAGCACACAAGTGTCAATTTAACTAGTATTCAATATTGCTTGGAACAGATAATGCAATCAACTGATAAGTAAAACTTGAATTAATAAAAACAATAAACTAAATACAAATCATGCATACAAACAAACGCAAGCCTTCATCAAAATCAACATGTATTTCTTGTAAAGTATTGTTTTTGATCCCACATCAGTAGTGAAAAGAAGTAGTTGGTAGGATATATACTAAAGTCATGTTAGGCAAGTAACTTGAGATTCGTATATGTTATTGGCGGATGATTATAGGATAGGTTAAAAATCTATTCACTTATCGTCTCGTCGATAACTTGTCTAAATTACTAACTTTTTGTGAATTTTGCAAAAGGTTTTGTTCATGATTCTCAAAGCACTTATTACATGTTATCTTAAATGTTAGAGTATTCAAGGTTAAAAAGCTTCTTATTTGTTGGATTTAAGCATCCAGCTTGTATATCTACATTTTGAACATGCCTGGTGAGATTAAAGCATATGAGTTTCACATGGATATTTTGAATGTTAGATCACAGCATGTAAAATTTGTGCAAATTTAAGTTAAGACAGTGTAATTTGTCGTAGAACTACTATAGCTTCTGAGGATAAAATGTATACAAGTGATTATATCTTAAATGGGTTACACACTTGCACCGTAATACTTATTAATAGTTATATTAACAAATTATGAGTTTATGACAAGATGAATATTGTTAGCTATAATTATGTTCAAGCTGTGTGGATAAGCATCAGTTTATGTTGATTAGCAAGCTGTGATTGTAATTAGCTAGAACTAAGCTACCAAAAATAGATTAGAGTCAATCGCTGTATAAACCATGTACATTGTATGATTGAGATCGTCAATCAATAAAGAATATACCCTCTATCATGTGTCTTTTTCGCTTGGTTCTCGAATGTTAGTTTACCGATCATTGGTCAAGTCATATATCGATGAAACATGCTATAAACATTAACTATATTTGTGAAGAAGGCGTGTTAATGACCAATTATTTTAAGTGGTGTCGAGTTTTTAGTCGATGCTAATAAGTAATAACCGGTTTAATCAATTTCAAAGAAGTGACCGTATAATATTCATTAAAAAAAACAACAGCAAATGGGATAAAAAAAATGAATAGAATAAAACGAAAATTAGTGTAAAGAACCAAAACTTAGGTTTCAATCGACGTATATATCATGGACTAGTGTACTTTTTATCTATACTACATAAAATGTAAAAATGGTCAAAAAGTCAAGAAGTGGAAAGTTGAAAAATTGAAATTGAAAGAATTGAAACAATTGAAACAATGAAACAATGAAACGTAAATGAATCTGTATATGGCAAGAATGAAATGTAATTATTTTCTCTAAAGACAATGACTTAGTCAAAAACTCATGCATGTAACCATATTAGTCAAACTTTACTATTTGTCCAACTAATAACGCACGTAAATAACTCGCATAAATGTTTGCACATTTTTCGTTTATCTCAAAAGAATTCTTGCCTGATATACCTATAATTTATAGTTGTCAAGTTAACTATAGCAATAATTTGTATATATCATTCAATAGTTGTCAAGTTAACTATAGCAATAACTTGTATATATAATTCAAATATACCTATAATGTATAGTTGTCAAGTTAACTATAATAATGATTTGTATATATCATTAAAAAAAATGAATTCACGCCTATATAAGTAGTCCGCAATATTACAAAGTCCGGTAAAATTTCGTCCCTTATCAGGGAGGCATTGTACGAATTACATAAAATGGACTCAACTGATTCTCATGTTGTTGAACCTGTTAACGGCGTATCTTCAGCAGCCGAAGTTTACGCTGTACCTATTTTTTTTTAGCATGTTAGTAACTATGACAAGTATTACATGTAGTAAGCTTTAGTTGTTCTATGTCATTAGGTTCAATGAGTGTGGATTTTAGAACCTCCTTTGTATAATTTGAATAATTTATATTTTGACATTTACTTCGTAACTTTACTACAGTCATTCTATAACTAATGATATATACCAATCTTTTAATGATATGAAACTTTGGTTAGCAGTGAACTTAACATTGAACAAAGTTTGTACAATATTAAAGTTTAAAAGACAATAGTCATAATTAAAATGCAAAAGATATGCATGTAAGATATAGGAGAAGTTGATATGCGATGGTGATGACACAAGGCAATCTCTTTAGTTTTCTTTCATCGCTCTTGGACTATTTTCTAGATGTTACAACCAAATGTAGCTTGGATGATGACACAAGAAAAATTGGATTTCTTTTAGAAGACTTTAGCTTGAATGGTGTTACAACCTAATGAGGTTAAGCATTTTTGTATGGAAATGATGTATCAGAAACTTATAGAATTGATTTTTTTTCTTCTTACTTTTATGCGTCTAAGAGCATCCACTATGATAAACCTTTACAAAGGTTTATAATTATGCCACATCACAAATACATAAACCTTTTAGATTTATAAACCTATTACAACTATAGATAAACTTGTTAAAGCTTTATAAATATATAACATAACTCAATGCATTAAATTGTGAAAAGGTCTAAGATATTGGACCTCTTCATGCCATGTAAGCATGAAATTGATGTCCACTATGGTTAACAATATTATGGACCTCTTCATTTTTTTATGAACCTTTTTATAAACCACCATAGTGGATGCCCTAATACAAGAGAACTATGTTCGCATCTATCTTAAAATCTATCAGAATACAAATGAAACGTCTCTAGCATGACCAAATAGGTCACTATTGATGTTTTTTAATTGTCTAAATAGAACTGAAATGTTAGTAGATATGAAGGCTGTCATAAGAAACTTATTACGACACTTTGCGTTGTTGCATATAAAAGAAGTGTGTTATGATATCACTTATTAGGACACGAATGATATCAGTTAGACATGTTTATGTGGCATTGTTTAGAGGGATATCTCGTAGAACAACAAATTAAAGGTATTGGTTAAACCAGTCAAAGAGTTCCGTCAAGCAGGAATCTATACCTCAAATGTCGTGTATCAAGAAGTCTTACGCAACGAGTAACGTGTGCTATTAGTTAATATTTCATAATTGATGTAATGTTTTATTTTAGGTTTCATTAAATATTTTTATATGTCGTTTGATACATGTTAAGAATTTTTTCTAGAGTTGAATTATCACATGGTACAACCATTTGTAATTACATTTTAATCTTTTCATGTTCTATTTTGAACGTTATACGAAACACTTAGCACAATATCGCATATCGTTAATTGTCTGCCGCTAGAAACCGATGCCGCTAGGCACGGGTACTCGCCTAGTATTAGAAATGCACCAGTATATTCCACCCATCAATATCAATCATTAAAAAAAAGAAAAAAAGGAGAATAATATATATGAGTCTAAACTTTCAAAAACATGAGTGTTCGTTTATGATCTATGATTTCTTATTATAAAAATTAATGTGTCATGAGTACTAAATAAAAGCTACAAACAACCAATGATACGCAGAACTTATTGTCAGAGTCAAAGGTTGAAAATCGCTTATTTTATTGTTTAGCAAAAACTTAGCCACGACTTTGGTTGTGTCTAGTCTTCCGCTAAAAGCCCCGGTTCATGTGGTGTACGTCTATGTATTAATATCTTCAATATTTGTGTTTTTACAATATTGTGTTGGTTTTATGGATATAAATTAGTAGACGTAAGTTAGGATCGAACTCGAGACTATGGGATTGCACACTTTACGTATGAGAATTTAAAGTTAATAATTAAATATAAATGTTATATTTATTTATTTATTAAACAAAATAACTAACGAACGTTAAGTAATTAATGTAATGGATTAACGGGCGTTAAATGTATTTGGAAAAGGACTAGATTGCAAAGTTTGGGATGTTTCCGGAATCCCTTGGGGATGCCTACCAAAGATCGGCCAAGGAGAAAAGGAAACAAAGCCAAACTTGTTCACCAAGTTAGTTGGGTATATATACAAGGCTTAGGGTCTTGATTTTGCATCTCTTGTATTCATTAAGCTAAACCTAAAACTTTGTTTGTGTGTTTTCTTAATACAAACCGATCGTATAACCCTTTAGGGTGTCGATCTACTCTTTTCAAATACATATAGTTATTTGTTTTATAAAAACTAGCATTACTTTAATTCGGTTTAGTACGTGTGTACAAGAACATAGTAATAACACACTATTGTTATTATCTTAGATTGAATTACAAAACGGTAAGGGGTAATTCACATAATCCTATAAACCCTAATTAGGGTTAATCCCAATTGCTAGTTTATGGATTTGATTCTTGTTCGGCTAGAATCAAGAAAAGGTACACATATTCTTTTATGTTAATTAATTGTTCATTAATAAATCCTATACGCTTCCGCTTGATTACTTTGATGTTTTGTGATTATTTATTTGATTGTCATGTTATATAATTCCAACAGTGGCATCACGAGTCATTGGTTTTTAATGAGTAATCACTACTACTTATAATGCATAAACCACTCTTTCTCCTAATTAATTTTCAGACTTTTCAGACTTGTAAGCAATAAAGCATGATGTACAACACATTAAAGCATAAAAATTCAGACTTACAACCACATTTGCTGAAGAAGAAACGACTTACAACCGCATTAAAGCATAAAAAGAAGCTTGTACCATACACTTAATTAAAGCTGAAGAAAAAAAATTAAATGTCTCAAATTACATCAACTTGTAACAGCCTTATATTAACTTTTTCTTTTCTTTGTTTGAAACTTTACTTTCATCTTGTTTAAAATCATCTCATTGTTAATCTTAAAGAATAATCCACGTCAAAGCAAGTAGGCGACCAAAGTTTTTTTATCCTTTAGCAGAAATAAACAACAAATGGTTGTGTTTGTGTTTCGTTCGAGCGATAAAAGAAAGAGATGGGAACGTGTTTTATTTTTCGACTTGTGAAGATAACAAGAAAGACACTACTCGTATAGTAAACCGCAAATGATCTCACTATATCTTTCGTGATTCAAAATAACTTCAAGACCTGTATACAGATCAAACTCACGAAAAGATTTCATTATAGAACTTAAACACGTATCAAAACATAGAAAAATAAAAGAAAATCTCAGCTTCGTGTTCTTTCTAAATCTTAATCGATTTTGAACACATGGCCATCATAGATCTGTGTGAAGCTATGCTTCTTTTTAATATACGAAAACTCTAAAGAAAGAACAAGAACATAAAGTGTTCAAATCCTTCCTTTGTTTCGATCTCAAAAACACAAAACAAAAACTATAATTGCAAACCTTACCCGAGACCTCTAATCAAGATCTTGAAGCTTATTTTTAAAGAAAGAAACCACGGAGCTCAGTTTGTGTCCAGTTATCATAAAGGTCTTTGGGTTTGTGAGATTTGTCCTAAATAAGTTAAAGAATAGTGCATTTTGGTGTTGGGTTTATGAGCAAAAATGAATAAAAGGGTTATAGTCATATAAGATTGGTTGGTGAGATAGATGGCTGCAAGAGAAATAGGGGGCGGATGTGTTTAGGTTTTAAGATTAGGTGTTATTCAATGACAAACATTTAGGATCAGTGTGTTTCTTATACAAAAACTTAGGGATTGTGTTGGATCAAGTTTAGGTGTTATGTTGGACTGGGCTAAGTTGTGATTTTAATTATATTGGTATTCATTGTCGCAACGGACGGGTATCCGTCAACTTTTACTTATGTTTCAAAGATGCTATTAATGTTCTTTTTTTTGTTCGGGCCTTATGTTTATTTGGATTTGAAATACTTTTCATTGTTACTCCTTAAAGTAATTTTTATTTAAATTATCATTCATTAGTACGGTTAATGTTAGAAAAACGTGTAACCGAATAACATTTGCTCGCCGCAAAATATAATTACAGGGTGCCCGGCGCCGCATTGCGCGGGTACCCTGCTAGTACTACTTATAAGCATGTTAACACTTCCCTCATATTAATTTTTTAAGACTTCCTAAAATAGAATTTTAAGCAAATACAAGCAAAGAAGGATCATTTACAAGTATTTGAAGCACAAATAAAACTTTAAAAAAAAACACTATTTAACACATACAATTAATAGACAATTTATTTCACCCCTTCACCAAAATATACAACTAATCTATACTACATAATAATGTATTTAGTACTTCCTATAAAAGGAAGTCTTAAAAATATAAGCCTACACATGTTACTATAATTAGTAATTCATATAATTAAGAAAAGAAGCATAATGTACAACATTTTAATGCATATAATTTTCAGACGTACAAGACAAGAAGCATAGCGTACACCACTTTAATACACATATTAAAAAAAAAACACCACATTAATGCTATTTAATATAGTCAATTAATTAATTGATCAATAAATACAATTAATACAGTTATTAAAACACCCCTAGCATAATAAATACAATTGTACAACCAAATTAAACACAATTTCTACATTAAATATCACTAATACAAATAATATTCAAGTCCGAACGGGCAACAGTCCAAATGGGCTTGAGCCCAAACAGGCGCAGGCCAAAAGGGCACGGGCTAAACGAAATTCTTGAAATCCGTAAATTTGTTGTCAAAAAGAACATAATAAACAAAAATACATGATTCATTTGAAAATTTTATTTCAGTGTACCTGCCGCCGCAACGCGAGGGTACCCTGCATTAAATGTCACCAATACAAATAATAAAGCACATTATACAAATATTAAAGCCCGAACGGGCAACGGGCAAAATGGGCTTGAGTCCGAACAGGCACGAGCCAAACGGGCTCGAGCCTAAACGGGCGCGAGCCAATCGCGCTCGAGCCCGAATGGGCACGGGCTAAATGAAATTCTTGATATCCGTAAATTTATTGTCAAAAAAAAAATAAATAAATAAATAAATAAATAAAAAAAAAAAAAAAAAAAAAAACTTAAATACATGATTCACCGAAAAAATTTATTTCAGGGTACCCGCCGCCGCAACGCGCGGGTGCCCTGCTAGTTAATTACATAAACACGTAATCTATTTTATCTAATAAAATAAGCTTTTGTACAAGCCCTTCTAAGCATCAAGCATTAAAAATTCGTTTAATGTCATACCATATTTAGAGCCATAGTACAAGTTTCTGCTGCACTCTCCATCTTCAATTAAAGACGCTCCTCCTTCTTCAATACGTTTCTTCTTATTTTTGTTAACCCATTAATAGCATTCATTTCCAATTCTATAATTCGAAATCATCTCTTTATTTCAGTTTCAATTCTCCAATGTGATTCAATCTTCCTCTATACGATTCAATAATTTCGTTAAGTTCTAATTGTATTGAATCGATTAGGTTTGTATTATTGTTGATATTTTTTATGTTTATGATGTGATTGAAAAGTAGTGAAAACTCATATATCCGATTGAAAAGTAATGAATTTGATTTTTTTGATCTATTTTTGTTTGTAGCAGGTTTTATATGTAACATGTTTCTATTAGTTTTTTCAATTTAATTTTGTGTCGATCGATTTTGATATGTGTGATTCGATTGTTCTAATATTTTTTCAATTTGATATGTGTTAACATAATTTTGTCATAGAAGAACACTAGAAAAAAATTGGGGAAATCGAGTTCGTGAATTACTTTTTATGATTTTTCTCCTTATAATTTAGTACAAAATATTTCTTCTAACAGTTTAAAGTTTCTAATTCCTTATTTTAGTCATTTTTTTTAAATATATTTAGTAGGTAGAATTTGTTTGAGGGAGATTAATTAGGTTCAATATAATTCTTAGCATATGATATAGATCGATGAAACTCATTATTTTTAGTTTAAGTTATATGTTTTTTTAAGCACACCAAATGTTTGATGTATTATGTTTGTGTAATTGTCATTTGAAGGGCAAAAATGGACCACATATTATTCCTCATAACCAAGAGATGATGTTGTACATGATGATTCTTCCGTTTAATCTGTTGAAAATTGGGGTTTGCAAGATTCGAATTTGGTGCTTCCAAGAGCTATATGATTGCAAGTTCTTTCATTGATGTGCTACTTTTGCAGTTTCATGGAAAAGATCCGATAGGCAAGGATTGCTTTCGTTGGAGATGGTCTATACAGGTAATCATATAAACTGTTAAGAAACATCATCGGATTTTAGCCATTCTTTTGTGACTTTTAGCCATCCATATGGTTTTTAGCCATTCATATGGTTTGAGCTGTAGTATGTTATCGTACAGGTTTGTTTGAGCAGGTGTGTTTGGTATTGCAACTTCAGTATGCTTGCTTTTGCTGACGCGTCTGATGTTTATTGGTAATTTTTAACTCATTGATTTGATCTATTACTAACACTTTGATGTTGCATTCATTAATAATCATATTGCTACTTTTTGTGGTACATAGCTTAAAGGCTGTCAAAATACCAGTAAGGTAGACCTGTATAGAGCCCGAAAACATATCTATTTTCATCGTTCTTAAAGAAGATAAACCTACATATATATTTTTATCACTCTTAAAGAAGATAAACCTTTTTTATTACACGGTTGAACATTAATCACCAATATCTGGTTTATATTTACAAGCTGCTTATTTGAAATCATGGTATCTTACTACCTTAAGGTGTTTAATATATGAAAATATCCACCAAACACAAACTTTAAAAAACTGAAATTGTGGTTAAGCACAAAATGAGGATGATATTAGAAAAATATACTTGATTTCATTTTTTTCATCTTCACTTTGCAGAATATTTAAAAGAGGGCAATCCTACGTTGGAAAGGATTTTTTCATATCATAAATTAAGGGATCTGTACATAAGATTTGAGTTATCTCAACAAGAATTGAGTTCTCTTGCACACATTCTTATCCATGCTCTAAAATTTTCAACAAAGAGTTTGCATAAATATTATGACAAGTGTGCCTTACGTTTTAAGCACTCACTTAAAACTTTTTCTTTGTTATGCCTACTAAAAGTACCCTTTTGTTTATCTTCTCTAATGAACGAAATACTTGTGTGTTCACATCGTACCACTTAATCTTAGGTGATTCTAAATATATTTTTTGGTATTTTCACTATTAAAGAGTTCGCTGATTTTGTAAAAGAGGATATGTCATTGCAAAAAGTGCCAACCTTGAAACCCATGTAACTTATTCTACTATAGAAGTTGCCTTATTTGACGATGAAATTTATCACACCATCAGGAAACTGCAAGAATCTTCCAATGTTGAGCTGGGTCTAAAGATCTACATTAATTTATCACTACTGGTGAGCAGTTATGTCACAAATCGTGCCAATTGCACGAAGAAATAGATTATTTTGAGAATTATATAGAGAGTGACCTTTTTAGTGTAAAACCACGTTACAACGAGGAGCTACAGAATTGGCATAATTGTTTAAAGCAATTATTAACTTACAAGCTGTGAAACTCTAGGAAAGATGCTTAATTCTCTGAACTAACTGCCCTCAATTCTAGATGCGGCATATGGAGTTTATGGAATCCAAAGGGGGATGAGAAAATGTTTGTTAGTTAGAATGTTAGATAATCACATGTTTTTCAACATCAATGTTTTAGCAAATTAGTAGATATTATAATGATTAAAAACAATCTATTTGGGAAAACGTATAAATGGTTTGTGAAATAAAAAATATGTGTATCTGATGTCACTTGAATTTGGAGATGATGTATTCCTTAGTTTCTGTAATTGTTGACTTTGGCATGTTCATTTTTTTTAACTATTAACACATGTTGTTTGAAAGTTACATAGATTAACTGAAAGATGCAGTTTCAAGTTGTTATAAATTTTTATATATGCTTAGAAAACCAATATGCTTTTTT
Organism: Chrysanthemum seticuspe; assembly: GCA_019973895.1. Lineage (NCBI taxonomy): Eukaryota > Viridiplantae > Streptophyta > Magnoliopsida > Asterales > Asteraceae > Chrysanthemum > Chrysanthemum seticuspe. The sequence continues at coordinate 326,941,594 of BPTQ01000005.1, forward strand.
TTACCGAAACCCTTTTAAGTAAATAATAATATTTCGGAACCATTTTCATAATAAAGTATAATAGAATGACAATGCTTACATTTGACTTACTTTTCAATTGATTGGTAGTGAAGATGTTTATGAAATTGTTGCTGATGACTCAATGGACTTCAAATCTTGGACTTTACTCATTTCAGAGATTAAGAAAACCTACATGGTGAGCTCCTTTTAATGCTTTCAAACAATGTTTATGCATTTGCAGATAGTTTATGGTGTTTTATGTATATTATTAACCCCTCCTTATTGCTCTAAGTTTATAATTTGGTAAACAAAGCTATGGTGTTGTATGCTCAGCTTACAACACGCATAATGCATTTAGATGAAAAAGTAGTGATAAAAAAGATAAATGATATATTTTTCTAATATTTGATGCCCCGCGTATTCTTCATGAGATTAAGCTTCTTAGGCTTCTTCGTCATCCAGAAATTTGTGAGATCAGTCATATATTGTTGTTGCCTTCAAGAATAGAGTTTCGAGATATTTATATGCGGTGTTTGAGCTTATGGAATCGGATCTACATCATGTTATTAAAGCAAATGATGATTTAACACCGGAATATTATCGGTTTTTCCTTCACTAACTTCTTCGGGGATTGAAATACATACATATAGATATATTTTGTTTTTTAAGTGGTTAATGTTTTGTTATGTACATGAATGTTATTTTCGGGAAGATCACTACTATCCCTTGCAAACTTAAGATCTGCGACTTTGGTCTTGCAAGAGTTGCCTTTAATGATACACCCACTGCAATATTTTGGATAGTAAGCACTACTATGTACCTAAGTTTGATTATTGTCTTCTAAACTATAGTATTTGAATATGTTTACAGGACTATGTTGCTACAAGATGGTACAGAGCTCCAAATTGTTTCTTTCATTTTTCTCAAGGTAAAATAGATAGTGTTGCACTTCTATGCTCTAAGTTAATTGATATAGTGTCAACGTAGTTCACCAAGAGCAAGTTCTAAATCCTATTTAATTAACATGTTTTTTCTCTTTATTAACTTTACCTTTTTTTCATGCAGTAGATGCCAGCTATCGATACATGGAGTATTGGTTTTCAGAACTTCTTACCGGGAAGCCCTTTTCCTAGGGAAAAATGTGGTGCATTTGTATTTAATTCTTTTGAAAGTTAAAAGTTTAGATATTTTAGTTCTGTTTCTCAGTATATCTATTTCAAAAAGAACGTTTAATTTAGTTATTGATTGATTGTTGGGTGTGAAATATTGATAAATTGTAACATACTCATGTTATTTAATTGGTACCTTTTATGAGTGACATATTTTTTTACGGAAAGACTTGTGTAAAAGTGGCTTCCAAAATTGACCGTTTACTAAAAGTTAAGGAGCATAATGAGAACTTAGGTAAAAAAAATCATTTTATCTAATTAGTACGTACATTTTTTTACCTAACTCTTTTAAACATTAGTACAAATTTAAAGGCTTACCGTCACTTTTTTATATTGAATCATTATGACTGCATTTATAGAGAAGGTCATATCATATCAATTTGAAATCGCATATGTGTGCACAGGGTGGTTATTATTATTACGACTATCTATAGGAATAAAGGGGCGTTTGGGTTCATGCTAAAGCTTACAATCTAATATATGTAACCATCTGATAACTAAAACTTCAAATAACATAACAATTTGTTACCCTATGTTTTTTTACGCGTTCGCGGAGTGAACATGAACTACTCAAGTGACTGACGTTGATTGCATTCATTTGCTCTTCACTGACTACAAGTTTGAGAAGACGATACATTCACGTTTACTATTTTAATATTATTGACTTATTACTTATTATCCCATTTAAAAAAATAATAAAACTTATTTACGTTCGTTTCTATTTGTTACTTATTCACACACGTAACTCAATGAACAATTTCTTTAAAAATCCCCGTGATTCCATCGGTTTTTAATCTACAATTCTACATAACAATTTTAGTAAGAAAATAACGAACATAAACACGGGATTTTGTTTAAAAAATCCGTCCTATAAAGAAAAAAAACTTTGGAAAAAAGGTTATCATACCAAGGTTGAGAATTACTCCGTCCGATAAACGTTTACTGCTTAAGATTGTCAAAAAACAGTTTTCTCTGTAAGTTTCATTTGCCACGACAATTAACAAAGCCAAGGTCAATCGCTTTCAAAAGCGGGTTTGTACCTGCTACATCATGTTTTCACACATGGATAACTGTACGTTGTTGTTTCAAGAGTTAAAAGTAAAATAGGTTTCAAGGTTGTCGTTTGTGATGTGGAAGGTAATATATCTAAAACTACTACAAATGCCGACTACAAAAAAAGTACTTCAAGATCTATGATCAAGGTTCAAGAGGTATGTACAATATACATATCACATGTTTTTTTTACCATATTTTAAATTATAATATATTATGATACACAACCTACTTTTACATACATTTTCTATGGATTATTATGTGTTCACGGAATGGATATTTGCTATTAAATTGATTAGCGCTCACATACGTCATTTTCTATTCAATATCATCAAATTTGGAGACGATAACGCATGTACGTTTATTAATTTAATTGTTACAAACTCAATTGATTATCGAATAATTCACATATTATCTCATTGTTTCTTTCATAAGCTAATGGAACATGTTTGCGTTTATGCGTTTTTTTATTATCTTATTTTCATATTTCCTTAAAAACCCCGTGAATCCACGGGTCTTTAAGCTAGTTTTATCTAATAAAATAAGCTTTTGTACAAGCCCTTCTAAGCATCAAGCATTAAAAATTCGTTTAATGTCATACCATATTTAGAGCCATAGTACAAGTTTCTGCTGCACTCTCCATCTTCAATTAAAGACGCTCCTCCTTCTTCAATACGTTTCTTCTTATTTTTGTTAACCCATTAATAGCATTCATTTCCAATTCTATAATTCGAAATCATCTCTTTATTTCAGTTTCAATTCTCCAATGTGATTCAATCTTCCTCTATACGATTCAATAATTTCGTTAAGTTCTAATTGTATTGAATCGATTAGGTTTGTATTATTGTTGATATTTTTTATGTTTATGATGTGATTGAAAAGTAGTGAAAACTCATATATCCGATTGAAAAGTAATGAATTTGATTTTTTTGATCTATTTTTGTTTGTAGCAGGTTTTATATGTAACATGTTTCTATTAGTTTTTTCAATTTAATTTTGTGTCGATCGATTTTGATATGTGTGATTCGATTGTTCTAATATTTTTTCAATTTGATATGTAGGTGTACAATTACCTATCTCAAAGTCCTGTTTAGATGATAACTGAGAGATAAATACAGGCTGGGTCTTTTCATCTATAATCTTTTTGGCTACTTTCATTGTAGTATAGTAGCAGTGGAGGATAATATTTAGTACTTAACACACTATGATTTTCATTTGTAATCTTTTTTACTAAAGGATTTTTTAGATACTGGAGTATCAAGTCATAAATCTGTATGAAGTTGTTAAAATGTTAAGTTTACCAAAAAATCAACTGAGAACATAAGGTTAATTTGTAAAAAGTATTTAGAGCTATATGTATAATACCTTGGTGACCCTCTTTTTAACTGCCATTGTTTTGTATGCATTTACTAATATTTTACTCCATATTTTTTCAATTTGTATCATGTAAGATAGATTTCAATGAATTACATAATGGTCTTTTTGAATTCAAAATTCAAAGTTCGTATCTGTTTAACCTTTAAGTTAGAATCCAAACACATCTATATGGAATTTTGTTACGTCTCTTTGCTAGAATTTTGCATTTTTGTTAGTAATCTTGAAGTACTTTCTTTATTATGATCATAGTGTTAGGTAAGTTGTTGACCATGATATATGGTTTAGATAGTTATTGCATCCGCTTCTTATTTTAATTATGGTTAATGCTTAAAATGATATTTTTATGTGATACATGGTACATGACTCTCAGGGATGAACTTTCGAATCGGACAAAGTCTATATAGAGGCATAAGACAAACACAAACAGAAACTTGCGGGTCTGCAATAAAGTTGGTGTGGGTAAATAATTCCGTTGGATGTTTGTATGTTTTCATAATATGTATGGGCTTTTTAATCTATATGACCACTGGTCATTGTAGTGTAATACTCGAGTGCAAGAGTCAATGCTTACTTTTCCATTAATGATTGCAAAACTTCCTGAAGTTTGATATCACAGGATTATACCCAGGCTCCATTGTTGAAACAACTTAGCAATGTTCAATGGGTATGTACGACTATATAAATGATATGTTTTATACCGTTTATTAATTCTACATATACTCTTATCAACTTCTTTTTATTTTGTTTTTTGTTGTTGTTTTTTTTTTTTTTTTTTTTTTTTTTTTTACATTTTTGGATTCAAAAAGACCATTATACAAGGGTTGTTTGGATTACTCACTGAAAAATGCTTACAAAGGCTGCTTTGAATATACAATTGAAATTGCTTATGCGGGTTGTATGGTATTCAGGTTGGAAGGGTTGTTTGGATTACTCACTGAAAAATGCTTACTCTACTTACTTCATATCTTTCGTCATTCGAATATTTCATTACATATTTTTCATGTAAATACTTTTTGATGTTGGCTCACAAACTATTGCAGATAGTATGTGTCCTTCCCTATAGCATTGTCGAGCTTTTTACTTACGTCACCTACAAGGTATGAAAAATATTACTTCGAAGTTACGCAAGTCATAACAGTTATAGTACATACGTGCATAAACTTTTTAGGGGAACTGATGGTGAACATTATATTATTGGAAGATTAGCTTCAGGTGCTTGTGCAGGCATGACTTCAACTTTGGTAATATTAGTCCTAATTATTTTATATTCATATCCTTTATTCTTATAGGCCCATATGAAAACCTGTGCTAATCTGGATACAAGTGATATAAGATATATTATATATAAAATGATGAAAGTATATATGTATACTACAAGTGCTAATCTGGATACAGGTGAATAATTGGTCATCAACTGCCATGGATTATCTTGAATTCCACCCAATAATTCCAGCAAGTTTTTTTTTTCTTTTTTTTTTTTTTTTTTTTTTTTTTTGTATTGAACCGATTTGGTTTATAATTATTTGTTTCGATTCAACTATAGTATGTTTTCCTTTGATTATTTACAATTTAATTTTGTTTTATCATAAATCCTAGAAAAAAATTAGGGAAAATTACGTTTTGTGACTTTATTCTTTTGCATTTGTTTATTTCTTATTTAGGAGCTAAGAATTGATGTTTTGTCTATGTATTCATGTTGAGTTTTTGATATATAAAATACAATAAAACATAAAGACATCAAGAGTACACAGCGGAAGACTTAAGATCATAACAAATAAATAATTAACTGAAAGTATGCGTAACGTACCTCTTGCGAATGTCAAATCCCTCGAGCAAAGCAAAACAACCCTCGAGCAAAGCAAAACAAAGAAGTACTTATTGGTGTAAGAATAATGTCTTACAACCACGTTCTTGTACACACGAATTAACCAAACGAATCAAGCGATTGCTAGATCTAACACAAGTCCTCGTTTAAGAAAAACGAAACCAAACTCCCTTACTATTGGGGTGTTCGGCCGAATATTAGACTAGAGAGAGGAGAGGAGAGATCTAGGGTTAATTCAATGCACAAGTGTATGAAACCCTAGAACCTAACCCTCTTTATATACTAGTAGGTAAACTTTGGGAACAAGTTAGGGATTAGGCCTTGGAAAGCCCCATATGGCCGGCCATGTAGAAAGCCCAAAGCCAAACCCATAACTTTTCCAAGTTTTCCATTTCTAGTCCTTTCTCTTTTCATTTAACGGTCGTTAGTCATTTTTCCATTAAATACTTAACGATCGTTAACCGGACTTAATGTGCAATAATTAATCGTAAACATAAACATTAATTATTAACTTTAATTCTCATTCGCTAATGTGTGCAATCCCGTGGTCACGAGTTCGAATCCGGACATTCACATGTTCGTAAATATATACATTTCCAACAGCTCCCACTTGGATATGTTTACAAAACGTGAAATGACATTGGTTAGCGTCTAGCAACACGCCAATGCCCCCGGTACAACTCGTGTATGGTTTTCTGGAGAAAAACCAAGTTTGATGATTCATCATCATATTCATCCTTTTGTTTCTAATACCATGTTAATAAGAATATGGATCTCACTCATTTCTTAATTAACTATTCTGTTTCTCGCTTTATGTGATTGATTAAGATTACCAATTCTTCTGAACATATTCCAGAAGACCTTGGGCATGGCCATGCAAACATCTTAACAACCCTACGAGGGGCCCAGTAGTATTATACTTCAAAATAAATTTGAAGGAAACAAATCCCATTTTGACAACAAGCAGGATTCATAAATTTCGCAACACTTCTGAAAACAACCCTTATAACTACCAGTTACGTATAGCGTTAGATTGCTTCACAAAAATGCACTACATCCATGACCTATCTCTTGTATCTCAAGTCAGAGGATAAATATCCATGATATACTTAATGACAAAGATCCATAAAGTATCATCATGTGAGTGGGATAAGTCCTATACTCAATTCATTGAATATCATCTGAAATTAGTCATGCTACGCATCAATATACTTTCAAGTATATTCTAACTAATACTCAGATTTGTCTTAATTCAATATCATTCCCATGTTATTGATTGACAACGGACTATTTAGAATAACTTAAGTTATTCATGGATTTAAACATGCAAACATAGGACACAATATTATAAATGAAATTAAACGTATACCGTACTTTAATTCATTATAAATAATAATTGTTTAACATCCTTTATCCAAATACTAAATAGATCAATGCATGATAATACTAGTTAATGAATTTTGCCACAAGTCATGAGAATCATACTTGTTGACAAGGCATAATTTCAATTAACTTTGATCTATAGGAATTTTGAGAATACTTATTTCAAAAATTCAATAAGTGAATTTCTTGTATATGTTTACACATATCTTGATATTGTCATATCATTCCATAAGGTGCGTGATAACCTGAACCACCCTTTTATGACAATCATCTTTCAAAACTTTAAAGTTTTAAAGTATTCTTTTTCTTTAATGTATAATGTAACTATGCTCCTAGTTGAGCATAACTAGTCAACATGGTCATCATCAAGGATACCATGACTAGAATTGAGTGTCATCTCAATTATACCAGCATCATTGTGTACAACAATATGCTCTTTAAACGTCCGTAAACTTCGAACAGTTATAGTGTAATGTTGGTGCCTACCAAACTCAAGTTTGTTGGCAATGACAATTATGAAATAATTGCCATATTTCCATCCATAGAATCTAGGAGCATCTCCAGACTGTGGAATGTGATTCTAAATCCAAACATATTCCTTTTAAAATATTTATTACACTAACAACTTTCAATGTTGTCAAATCATCTTGTAATCAAGCATGACACAACAATCTTATACACAACATGATGTTCATGATGAATCTTCAAGTTAAACTTTAAGATCTCATCTATCTTGTCAAAGATATGTATTCATCATGTTCTATTAGACTCATTTATTTACCGCATATGTTTATAATAATAAACATATTTTTCAAGGTTATATATCTTATTTCCAAATCTTACAAACGAAGTTCATTCCCAACTAAAACTTAATTTAGGTGGAATGTAGTTGCCCATACAACATATAAGATTTAAAAATAATACTCCCACTAGCTTTTAGGAATACTTATGAGCTATCTTATTTTAATTATTAAATCAAACATGGATTTAATATTAAACATAAGAATCATCTCTTAGATGCATTGCATATATCCATTACATGGATTCTTGCAGTCTGTACATATCCAAGGATTATTTGAATTCATAAACTACTTTGTATTACTCATCGTCCTCGCAAAAGTAATTCCACAACAAAGAGTTATGACATTCATTGTCAAAATTTCATATCAATGAAACTAAGTATGACAATTATAATCTTTATACTTCTATTTAATGTATCTAGTAAAGAATATTCAATCATAGTTAATTGCTTAAATATGATTAATATTATTATCACTAGACATGCATTAAATATGTGTACAATATTGTCCATATGATTTCTACATAAAGATTTAAACCACTAGGGTTTCCATCCTTTGAAGAAACTCATATTCATTATTAAGATAAACCAAGTATCTAAAGTTGATTATCTTTATGGACAGCATCTCAACATTCATAGTATGATTGATTTACCACAATTCAACATTTGGTAAATTCATCATCATGATTAACAGGCTTACCATGATCCTGTAACTCATAATCCTCAGCATATTAAATATCTGAGATATCCTTACGAATCTATGAATGACAATTCCATCATATTAAGGTCTATCATTTTCATGTTTAGCCTCATCATGATATTTGCTAGTGCATTTTAGAAGATTATGTATTTTGTAATTCAATCTTTCAAGATCTAAACAAAACTCCCACTTGCCTTTAACAATTTAAAGATTACCTTTAAATAGTTTATCAAGTAGAGCAACAATACATTGTTCTCTTTTGGGATACTACAAAAAACATTGACAGTTCCTAACATTAGTTTGTTACAACTCACTCTATAAGTAGTTTAACAAATTCAGAACTTCATTTATAAGACTTAATGTGATTCATCACATTCCATAAACAAATGGTGTCTTATCAATCTACTAGGTTGGAGTCTTATTGAGTATATTCAATCTATACTCAATCTACTAACCTTGATAACATTTGGAAGAAACTATAGTTATCTTGAATCAAACATGCCAATAGATTTTGATTCTTCTAACTGAACATACCATAAAACTATGGTATTTCATTAGAATTAATATTGTAAGATAATCTAACAATATTTAGATAACCATCTACTCTATGGCTATCCTATTTACCAACAAAGTAAAACTTAATGGTACAATAGAATTACCAAGTCAATTGCATGTATTATAACACAAGTATTTTGACCAAGTCAAAAGACTATATCAGTTATAATCCCACTATACGTTATAAGTCATTGATCAACTCATTGACTTCATGCAATATGTCTTAAAACATAGCAAGTTAACGTCTTACTTTATATTGTAAGTCTTTAAAAGACTTTATGTTTGTGACTTTACAAAATCATAAACATTTATAATTAAAGTAATTATGAACACCACCTCAGGTTTCAATTAATATTTCAAGTTAATAATTACTACATATATTTAAGTCATTCAACTGAATACTTAAATTCAAAGTAGTATTAGATTACTTCATTTAATTATGTCATTCCATGAAATGTTCCATGTAAGAAACTGCAGAATCATCCATGCTCGTTCTCACGACACGTGGATATTTTACCTTGGGCTACAATCTAGTTCACGTTCTCACGTAACATAAATTGTAACTACAAGTGTTTCTTAAATATTGAATGACATAAATATTTAAAATAAAGTAGTCGTTGTTATCATCTTGACACATGTTCTTAATAGGGCAATCATACATATTTAAATGTATACTTCCTATTAGAACGTTATTCTCTTACTTTTCAGTCAAGAGAATTCACTTAAATCATATTAATATGTATTGTACCTTGCACACAATAAAGATTTCTCCCACTTGTGCATGGAACAACATCATGTAACATATAAACAACACGATACATGTTCGTTTATTTGATTAATATGATTTGTGTCATAGATATAACTAGTAGATTTAGGACTATATTGATTTGTAAGGAAACGCACATGACAATCCTTAAAAAAACATAAGTGCCTACAATTGGAAAGTAATTATCTTTTGAAGATAATCTGGGTTACTACACAGGAAATAAGGCTTGTAGCTCCCACTGAATTAGAAATCATTAAAACAACTTCTTATTCAGTAATGCAACACAAATGCTCCCACTGAATCTGACAACATTGTAAGTGTTTCATAACCAGTGAAAACAACTTGCTTGCTTTTTACTTTCTTACACCTTTAAAGAACCATACGTAATCATTACTAAGGTACTAAAAAGTGTATTCTACTCTTTGAATGATGGGTTATTCATCAATGTTATTAACTTGAAAAATTGGGTATGCAATTTCTTCCTTAACAGGTCTACCATCCCCATACTGGTATGTAGCACCTTTAAAGGCTAAAGTAAACCAACTAGATAAATTAAGCTAGTTTGTCCTTTTACCAATTTTCGCGGTAATTAGTCTAGCTTCTAATTTAGTAACTCATATACATGTTTTCCAGTTAACCAACATTCATGTTTGTTACAAAAGGATTCATTCACCTAATGAAGGTAATGAAATCTTTATGGAAAATATGACGTGTAATTCATTGCTATGAGTTACATTAGAATTTAGACAATTCAAACTGTTCCTATTATACCTTTCTCATTCATGAAAAGGAATAGGATTGAGTCTAATGCTTCTCCCATGGAAAAGAGACTTCGTTTGTCTTTTCAGGTAAATTATTCTCGATCAAACATTTGTTTGAAAGCAGAATGGAGCAATTTACTGATCAAAGACTAAACTTCGTTTACGGTTAAATGTTGCAATTATACATTCAAAAGAATTACAAAATTCAATTTTAGTATTTTCGATAATTAACCTTTTCAAGAAAATTAATTACCCATGGTTCATAAGCATATAACCATTTAATTTCCACTGAAAACTAGGATCCAAATTGTCATAATCTCATCACAGTCAGTTGATCTGCTAGTAATGAACCTTATACAAAGTGGTAGAGCTTTTGCTCAATTGCCAATTTCAATTGCAATTCCTAGATTTATGGGATTTACATATAGCCAATTTCAATTGCCATGTAAACATGTTTTATCCCATCTTATGCCTTGAGTTGCCAGTTCTCACTACAAAACTCAATTAAGTTGTCCAACTTAAGAAACTACAAAATCGTCCATGCCCGTTCTCACGACACGTGGACATTTTACCCTTTGATTACGATCTAAGTCATGATCTCACGCAAATAAAAGGTAATCTTAGGTGTTTCCGTTTCGTTGGATGGCATATAACTTAAATTAAAGGGTAATAATTTTGATGTTAAATCAAATATGTACAAAGATGTCATGCATTCATCTTCGTAACATAGGTTTTATTAAAACATTTATATCTTGTTTTAATGTTTAAGTTTTTCATCATCAAACTTTAATTGAGGTATTGGTTTCACCAATCAAGGAATTTAGTGTTAATTATCATCCATTATACCGTACTTTTGTATAAGTGTAAACACTTAGTGTTTCGGATAATTACCACCTAAGTGGCGCATGGAATCAACACTAATTCGCCCTTAAGACGAGCTTGCACATTTAATGACTTACTAAGTAGCTCCATTCGAACTTACAGAGGGCAGAGGACCAGGTACGCGCTAAAGCACAACCTTAGACATCCTTTCAGTGTGACTGTGCGCACTTCTTTAAACCCCTTTTATTAGTTCATTCTCATGGGTGAGCCGTTCAGTCATTTGTACCAAAGTCATCAATCAATTAAACGATTATAATTACTATTCTTAAAAATACATGTTTCACCATTGTTTAGGTCAGTTTATTTTTCTTGTAAAAATACCCTTGTTACACATAACAAACAAGCAAGTATTTGTAAAAATAAACAAATAAACAATAAATGCATAACAAATAAAAGTCATGCATATCAAATAGCCACATGCAAACGTTTTTGATAAATCTTATTAAATTAATAATGATGGAGGTCTTTCCCCAATTTTAGATCTATCAAAATTTAGTGTATATCACTTAAACAAGAAAGACATTACAATAAAAGCAGATCCATGATAAAACATGCAGATAATTATCATGGACATAAAATTACACTTAACAATTAATGCAATTAAAACAGAGTTACGCATATACACATAAAGTTGCATGCATCTTAGGGTTTCTAATCCAATTAAAACTTTAGTTTACAAAACCCTAATTAGGGTACCAAAATAAACGCCCCCTATAAAAAATTAGGGTTTAGGATTGCAAACCCTAGATCTATGCATACAAAAAATAACACATTCATGTTTATTTTAATTATGTGTTTCAGTAATTAGTTACTTGTTATACAAGGCTCGTGATGCCACTGTTGAGTTTATGATATATAAAATACAATAAAACATAAAGACATCAAGAGTACACAGCGGAAGACTTAAGATCATAACAAATAAATAATTAACTGAAAGTATGCGTAACGTACCTCTTGCGAATGTCAAATCCCTCGAGCAAAGCAAAACAACCCGTCGAGCAAAGCAAAACAAAGAAGTACTAATTGGTGTAAGAATAATGTCTTACAACCACGTTCTTGTACACACGAATTAACCAACGAATCAAGCGATTGCTAGATCTAACACAAGTCCTCGTTTAAGAAAAACGAAACCAAACTCCCTTACTAATTGGGGTGTTCGGCCGAATATTAGGACTAGAGAGAGGAGAAGGAGAGATCTAGGGTTAATTCAATGCACAAGTGTATGAAACCCTAGAACCTAACCCTCTTTATATACTAGTAGGTAAACTTTGGGAACAAGTTAGGGATTAGGCCTTGGAAAGCCCCATATGGCCGGCCATGTAGAAAGCCCAAAGCCAAACCCATAACTTTTCCAAGTTTTCCATTTCTAGTCCTTTCTCTTTTCATTTAACGGTCGTTAGTCATTTTTCCATTAAATACTTAACGATCGTTAACCGGACTTAATGTGCAATAATTAATCGTAAACATAAACATTAATTATTAACTTTAATTCTCATTCGCTAATGTGTGCAATCCCGTGGTCACGAGTTCGAATCCGGACATTCACATGTTCGTAAATATATACATTTCCAACAGCTCCCACTTGGATATGTTTACAAAACGTGAAATGACATTGGTTAGCGTCTAGCAACACGCCAATGCCCCCGGTACAACTCGTGTATGGTTTTCTGGAGAAAAACCAAGTTTGATGATTCATCATCATATTCATCCTTTTGTTTCTAATACCATGTTAATAAGAATATGGATCTCACTCATTTCTTAATTAACTATTCTGTTTCTCGCTTTATGTGATTGATTAAGATTACCAATTCTTCTGAACATATTCCAGAAGACCTTGGGCATGGCCATGCAAACATCTTAACAACCCTTACGAGGGGCCCAGTAGTATTATACTTCAAAATAAATTTGAAGGAAACAAATCCCATTTTGACAACAAGCAGGATTCATAAATTTCGCAACACTTCTGAAAACAACCCTTATAACTACCAGTTACGTGTAGCGTTAGATTGCTTCACAAAAATGCACTACATCCATGACATATCTCTTGTATCTCAAGTCAGAGGATAAATATTCATGATATACTTAATGACAAAGATCCATAAAGTATCATCATGCGGGTGGGATAAGTCCTATACTCAATTCATTGAATATCATCTGAAATTAGTCATGCTACGCATCAATATACTTTCAAGTATATTCTAACTAATACTCAGATTTGTCTTAATTCAATATCATTCCCATGTTATTGATTGACAACGGACTATTTAGAATAACTTAAGTTATTCATGGATTTAAACATGCAAACATAGGACACAATATTATAAATGAAATTAAACGTATACCGTACTTTAATTCATTATAAATAATAATTGTTTAACATCCTTTATCCAAATACTAATTAGATCAATGCATGATAATACTAGTTAATGAATTTTGCCACAAGTCATGAGAATCATACTTGTTGACAAGGCATAATTTCAATTAACTTTGATCTATAGGAATTTTGAGAATACTTATTTCAAAAACTCAATAAGTGAATTTCTTGTATATGTTTACACATATCTTGATATTGTCATATCATTCCATAAGGTGCGTGATAACCTGAACCACCCTTTTATGACAATCATCTTTCAAAACTTTAAAGTTTTAAAGTATTATTTTTCTTTAATGTATAATGCAACTATATGCTCCTAATTGAGCATAACTAGTCAACATGGTCATCATCAAGGATACCATGACTAGAATTGAGTGTCATCTCAATTATACCAGCATCATTGTGTACAACAATATGCTCTTTAAACGTCCGTAAACTTCGAACAGTTATAGTGTAATGTTGGTGCCTACCAAACTCAAGTTTGTTGGCAATGACAATTATGAAATAATTGCCATATTTCCATCCATAGAATCTAGGAGCATCTCCAGACTGTGGAATGTGATTCTAAATCCAAACATATTCCTTTTAAAATATTTATTACACTAACAACTTTCAATGTTGTCAAATCATCTTGTAATCAAGCATGACACAACAATCTTATACACAACATGATGTTCATAATGAATCTTCAAGTTAAACTTTAAGATCTCATCTATCTTGTCAAAGATATGTATTCATCATGTTCTATTAGACTCATTTATTTACCGCATATGTTTATAATAATAAACATATTTTTCAAGGTTATATATCTTATTTCCAAATCTTACAAACGAAGTTCATTCCCAACTAAAACTTAATTTAAGTGGAATGTAGTTGCCCATACAACATATAAGATTTAAGAAAAATAAATAATACTCCCACTAGCTTTCAGGAATACTTATGAGCAATCTTATTTTAATTATTAAATCAAACATGGATATAATATTAAACATAAGAATCATCTCTTAGATGCATGCATATATCCATACATGGATTCTTGCAGTCTGTACATATTCAAAGATTATTTGAATTCATAAACTACTTTGTATTACTTATCGTCCTCGCAAAAGTAATTCACAACAAAGAGTTTTGATATTCATTGTCAAAATTTCATATCAATGAAACTAAGTAAGACAATTATAATCTTTATACTTCTATTTAATGTATCTAGAAAAGAATATTCAATCATAGTTAATTGCTTAAATATGATTAATATTATTATCACTAGACATGCATTAAATATGTGTACAATATTGTCCATATGATTTCTACACAAAAATTTAAACCACTAGGGTTTCCATCCTTTGAAGAAACTCATTTTCATTATTAAGATAAACCAAGTATCTAAAGTTGATTATCTTTATGGACAGCATCTCAACATTCATAGTATGATTGATTTACCACAATTCAACATTTGGTAAATTCATCATCATGATTAACAGGCTTACCATGATCCTGTAACTCATAATCCTCAGCGTATTAAATATCTGAGATATCCTTACGGATCTATGAATGACATTTCCATCATATTAAGGTCTATCATTTTCATGTTTAGCCTCATCATGATATTTGCTAGTGCATTTTAGAAGATTATGTATTTTGTAATTCAATCTTTCAAGATCTAAACAAAACTCCCACTTGCCTTTAACAATTTAAAGATTACCTTTAAATAGTTTATCAAGTAGAGCAACAATACATTGTTCTCTTTTGGGATATTACAAAAAACATTGACAGTTCCTAACATTAGTTTGTTACAACTCACTCTATAAGTAGTTTAACAAAATTCAGAACTTCATTTATAAGACTTAATGTGATTCATCACATTCCATAAACAAATGGTATCTTATCAATCTTCTAGGTTGGAGTCTTATTGAGTATATTCAATCTATACTCAATCTACTAACCTTGATAACTTTTGGAAGAAACTATAGTTATCTTGAATCAAACATGCCAATAGATTTTGATTCTTCTAACTGAACATACCATAAAACTATGGTATTTCATTAGAATTAATATTGTAAGATAATCTAAAAATATTTAAGATAACCATCTACTCTTTGGCTCATCTATTTACCAACAAAGTAAAACTTAATGGTACAATAGAATTACCAAGTCAATTGCATGTATTATAACACAAGTATTTTTGACCAAGTCAAAAGATATATCAGTTATAATCCCACTATACGTTATAAGTCATTGATCACCTCATTAACTTCATGCATATGTCTTAAAACATAGCAAGTTAACGTCTTACTTTATATTGTAAGTCTTTAAAAGACTTTATGTTTGTGACTTTACAAAATCATAAACATTTATAATTAAAGTAATTATGAACACCACCTCAGGTTTCAATTAATATTTCAAGTTAATAATTACTACATATATTTAAGTCATTCAACGAATACTTAAATTCAAAGTAGTATTAGATTACTTCATTTAATTATGTCATTCCATGAAATGTTCCATGTAAGAAACTGCAGAATCATCCATGCTCGTTCTCACGACACGTGGATATTTTACCTTGGGCTACAATCTAGTTCACGTTCTCACGTAACATAAATTGTAACTACAAGTGTTTCTTAAATATTGAATGACATAAATATTTAAAATAAAGTAGTCTTTGTTATCATCTTGACACATGTTCTTAATAGGGCAATCATACATATTTAAATGTATACTTCCTATTAGAACGTTATTCTCTTACTTTTCAGTCAAGAGAATTCACTTAAATCATATTAATATGTATTGTACCTTGCACACAATAAAGATTTCTCCCACTTGTGCATGGAACAACATCATGTAACATATAAACAACACGATACACGTTCGTTTATTTGATTAATATGATTTGTGTCATAGATATAACTAGTAGATTTAGGACTATATTGATTTGTAAGGAAACGCACATGACAATCCTTAAAAAACATAAGTGCCTACAATTGGAAAGTAATTATCTTTTGAAGATAATCTGGGTTACTACACAGGAAATAAGGCTTGTAGCTCCCACTGAATTAGAAATCATTAAAACAACTTCTTATTCAGTAATGCAACACAAATGCTCCCACTGAATCTGACAACATTGTAAGTGTTGCATAACCAGTGAAAACAACTTGCTTGCTTTTTACTTTCTTACACCTTTAAAGAACCATACGTAATCATTACTAAGGTACAAAAAAGTGTATTCTACTCTTTGAATTATGGGTTATCCATCAATGTTATTAACTTGAAAAATTGGGTATGCAATTTCTTCCTTAACAGGTCTACCATCCCAATACTGGTATGTAGCACCTTTAAAGGCTAAAGCAAAACAACTAGATAAAATATGCTAGTTTGTCTTTTACCAATTTTCGCGGTAATTTGTCTAGCTTCTAATTTTGTAACTCATATACATGTTTTCCAGTTAACCAACATTCATGTTGTTACAAAGGATTCATTCACCAAATGAGGGTAATGAAATCTTTATGGAAAATAAGATGTGCAATTCATTGCTATGAGTTACATTAGAATTTAGACAATTCAAATGTTCCTATTATACCTTTCTCATTCATGAAAAGGAATAGGATTGAGTCTCATGCTTCTCCCATGGAAAAGAGACTTCGTTTGTCTTTTTGGTAAATTATTCTCGATCAAACATTTGTTTGAAAGCAGAATGGACCAATTTACTGATCAAAGACTAAACTTCGTTTACGGTTAAATGTTGCAATTATACATTCAAAAGAATTACAAAATTCAATTTTAGTATTTTCGATAATTAACCTTTTCAAGAAAATTAAACACCCATGGTTCATAAACATATAACCATTTAATTTTCACTGAAAACTAGGATCCAAATTGTCATAATCTCATCACGTCAGTTGATCTGCTAGTAATGAACCTTATACAAAGTGGTAGAGCTTGTGCTCAATTGCCAATTTCAATTGCAATTCCTAGATTTATGGGATTTACATATAGCCAATTTCAATTGCCATGTAAACATGTTTTATCCCATCTTATGCCTTGAGTTGTCAGTTCTCACTACAAAACTCAATTAAGTTGTCCAACTTAAGAAACTACAAAATCGTCCATGCCCGTTCTCACGACACGTGGACATTTTACCCTTTGATTACGATCTAAGTCACGATCTCATGCAAATAAAAGGTAATCTTAGGTGTTTCCGTTTCGTTGGATGGCATATAACTTAAATTAAAGGGTAATAATTTTGATGTTAAATCAAATATGTACAAAGATGTCATGCATTCATCTTCGTAACATAGGTTTTATTAAAACATTTATATCTTGTTTTAATGTTTAAGTTTTTCATCATCAAACTTTAATTGAGGTATTGGTTTCACCAATCAAGGAATTTAGTGTTAATTATCATCCATTATACCGTACTTTTGCATAAGTGTAAACACTTAGTGTTTCGGATAATTACCACCTAAGTGGCGCATGGAATCAACACTAATTCGCCCTTAAGACGAGCTTGCACATTTAATGACTTACTAAGTAGCTCCATTCGAACTTACAGAGGGCAGAGGACCAGGTACGCGCTAAAGCACAACCTTAGACATCCTTTCAGTGTGACTGTGCGCACTTCTTTAAACCCCTTTTATTAGTTCATTCTCATGGGTGAGCCGTTCAGTCATTTGTACCAAAGTCATCAATCAATTAAACGATTATGATTACTATTCTTAAAAATACATGTTTCACCATTGTTTAGGTCAGTTTATTTTTCTTGTAAAAATACCCTTGTTACACATAACAAACAAGCAAGTATTTGTAAAAATAAACAAATAAACAATAAATGCATAACAAATAAAAGTCATGCATATCAAATAGCCACATGCAAACGTTTTTTTGATAAATCTTATTAAATTAATAATGATGGAGGTCTTCCCCAATTTTAGATCTATCAAAATTTAGTGTATATCACTTAAACAAGAAAGACATTCAATAAAAGCAGATCCATGATAAAACATGCAGATAATTATCATGGACATAAAATTACACTTAACAATTAATGCAATTAAAACAGAGTTACGCATATACACATAAAGTTGCATGCATCTTAGGGTTTCTAATCCAATTAAAACTTTAGTTTACAAAACCCTAATTATGGTACCAAAATAAACGCCCCCTATAAAAAATTAGGGTTTAGGATTGCAAACCCTAGATCTATGCATACAAAAAATAACACATTCATGTTTATTTTAATTATGTGTTTCAGTAATTAATTACTTGTTATACAAGGCTCGTGATGCCACTGTTGAGTTTATGATATATAAAATACAATAAAACATAAAGACATCAAGAGTACACAGCGGAAGACTTAAGATCATAACAAATAAATAATTAACTGAAAGTATGCGTAACGTACCTCTTGCGAATGTCAAATCCCTCGAGCAAAGCAAAACAACCGTCGAGCAAAGCAAAACAAAGAAGTACTTATTGGTGTAAGAATAATGTCTTACAACCACGTTCTTGTACACACGAATTAACCAAACGAATCAAGCGATTGCTAGATCTAACACAAGTCCTCGTTTAAGAAAAACGAAACCAAACTCCCTTACTATTGGGGTGTTCGGCCGAATATTAGACTAGAGAGAGGAGAGGAGAGATCTAGGGTTAATTCAATGCACAAGTGTATGAAACCCTAGAACCTAACCCTCTTTATATACTAGTAGGTAAACTTTGGGAACAAGTTAGGGATTAGGCCTTGGAAAGCCCCATATGGCCGGCCATGTAGAAAGCCCAAAGCCAAACCCATAACTTTTCCAAGTTTTCCATTTCTAGTCCTTTCTCTTTTCATTTAACGGTCGTTAGTCATTTTTCCATTAAATACTTAACGATCGTTAACCGGACTTAATGTGCAATAATTAATCGTAAACATAAACATTAATTATTAACTTTAATTCTCATTCGCTAATGTGTGCAATCCCGTGGTCACGAGTTCGAATCCGGACATTCACATGTTCGTAAATATATACATTTCCAACAATTCAGAGGCCTTAAAATGCTCTTAACAATGATAGACTTTGGATATTACAGCCAAATGAAATTGGTAAAGTGTCCGCATTGAACTATAGAAAATTATGGGTCATTATGTATGTCAAATTTACAAATTTTTATGCAACTAAATTTTAAATGTTTGTTGTGATGTCAGGCGAGGGAGATCTTATCAACGGTGGAGATCTATATGCTGCAAGTCATCACATCCTAACTTGGACTCTATTAAATTTTCAAGTAGGTGTATACGGAATGGTAACCCAATAACCTTTGATACTAAAAGATGAATGATTCTTTTATGAAGGTTAGTTCATATTATACAACTTTAGACATGGTACAAGCTGCAGTTACGATAACCAAACACATTATGCTTCACTTTGTCATTTGTTTAGATGTTGCCTTTTCATATGCTTTATATTGATGGATTCTTGACTTATAAACATATAATTTCGGGTATGATCAATTGGGATATGTTGTTTTGTAAGCCACGAGTTATAGATTTTGATCATGCTTATTTATATGCGATAAATTTTGTTAAAGAATAAGATATTGAATTAAAATATTTGGTATGTATGTTTGGTTTTTGTGATAATTTTTTTATAGTAAATTGGTAAGCGGGTATGTGAAATCATGTATTTTGAATTTGTTTCAGTACTATTTGACTAATCTGAGAGAGTTAGATGGTATCACCAAAGCTGGATTGTGACAGTACCTTAACTAGAGATACGGTGAGTTACTTATTACGTAGTACCACTTTTGTTACAAGGTGAATGGTTGTTTTAGTATAGTTTTAGCAGAATGTGCAAAAGTGCACTTTTATAATGAGAAAATATGAATATTTGATATAGCTACATACATTCTTTGTAAGCTGTATATTCTTTATTCAATTGTCTTTGTAGGAACACCCACTACTTAATTGGTGTTATTGTAAAGCCAAATGATGCATCAATCTGGAAAAGCACCTTGAGGCTTTCAAAGGCTACACCGTTTGAATAAGGACAACGCTTATTTCTTAATCGATTATTTGCAGTTGAGTGATGCTTCCAAGATTACTCATCTATGTTGGCTTAACTAATAGACGGGTTGACATAACAAGTGACTTTGGTACAGGTCGGGTCAAACAATTTCGGCCAAAAATAGTTTATCACGTTATATGCATCAATTACAGTTGGGGTGGTTGGAAATTAGTTAATGGGTCAATATGATAACGGGTTGATATAATATAGTTTATCACATAAGACACAACCTAAGTCAACCCGTCTATTAGTTAACGGGTCAATATTACCAAGCATTTCCATGGATCTCTAAAAACAGACGTACTTATTTACTTTGTTCATTTGCCTTCTGTGTCCCATAGCATCAATATCTCATTACAGTCACCTTGAAAATAACTTCTTTAGCAATATTTTAATTTTGTTCTTTTTATTATGAAGGGGTATAAAAAACATAAGGCCAAATATTAAACGACCAAATAAATTCTCTAATTAGGCACTATACGTGAAGTTGTAGATGGAAAGTGTGAAATGACATATCTACACAAATAAGAAACACAACTAATTTGCTGGCCTTCGTTTTGGGTTAATCGTGTCGGGTTGATTTAGGTTTTGGATGTAACAAGAATGGCGCTAACCTGACCCGAAAGGGATCGGGTTATCAGGTTTGAGTTATTTCAAGTCGTGTTTAGTAACTAATAGTGTACTTAACCTCAAGTTTTTGTCTGTTTCTAATAGGTGCCAAATGAAAGCGATTTGGAGATGGGTAAAAGAAAGACAACAATTATGGTGTTCAGATTAAATGAAGCTTAAAGAAGTGAAAGAAAAAGAACGTTTAAGCTTATAATTCATAGATTGATGCTTTGCTAATCATAGAACGAACACATGTTGAAAGAATTATGAATGGACCAATGTAGAAAGAATTATGATGAGATAAGATCTAAATTTTCTTTTGCTTTGAAAAGTTGTGGTAGTATCTTATTTTGTGTAACAGATAAGCAAGGCCTGCAAGTGGACCACATGAAGAGAACTCTACTTTCTCAGGACACCATATAATTGTTTTTCACCTCTTTTTTAATCCATATTTTTATTTAAGCCTTTATTCAAACTTCTTAACATAGGAACATCTATTGAAGATAACAAAAGATCATCGTTCTCAGATGGCCTCAAAGCGTAACAAGCCTGCCTCTGCAGAAGGTTAGGTCAATCTAATGATTTATTTATGACAGTAATCAGTAATCTGCTGAACAAATATAGGTTTCAAATGTTGTTCAAGAGAGATATATGTACCCTATATTAGTAAGGATTTCATGATAACTCCAAATTACCATTCTTCTTTCTTGGTCTGTTTGGTACAAACTTTTTATAGATGTGGTCACAAGTTCCAATCTTGCAACAGAGAAGACTTTTGTCCCTTTTTTATATATGAACCCATATTAAATAGCTAGAAATATATATTTGCTAACAAAACTAAATTGGCTTAACGGAAGGATTTGCCACTTTAATTTTTGACTTTTCATGTTTGAAACTTTCTATTGGAAAAAAATAATCAATCTTTTTTTTTTGGTTTGAAACTTGCTGGTACAACCAGGGGTCTAATTTGTATCAGTTTTATGTGGTATAATATATTCTTTTTTCTCTCTTTTTTTTTTCCTTTTTTTTAATGGTTTAACATAGAATGGAAGCATAAGTGTGGAGGTGTTTGTTGGGGATTGGTCACAAGCACTATAAGGCTGATTAGGTTAGCTTGATGCAAAAGGATTATAGCTTATACGGGGACAGTAAATGCTAATAGGCATAAGTATATAGGATGGGTATGTATGTGTTTAACTTCAGTTTCATATTTTTCATGTAGAGAGCTATGGTTCTCTATAGCTATCCGTTAGGTTGAACATACGAATTTTGCTATTTTAAAAGCAATTCCTTTATAAATGTATTATTTGTTGTTTCATATAATTAGAAAACATTATTATGTGATAATTGAATGATATCATACATAAGAAAAAAAACCAGCTCACAGCACCCAAAGCCATTTATCAGCAACCGAGAGTCATTTCTCATCAGCAATCCAAAGCCACTTTTCATCAAAAACCCAAAGTCATTTTTCTTCAGCAACCTAAATCCATCATAAACTAAAAAGCCTATGTTTATAAGCACCAACGACCCATTGTTCACAAGGCTAATGTTCATAACCATCCTATTTGCATTTGTTTGAAAGCTTATTGTGTTTAATGGTACAAAGTAATTTTTTTTTTAATTAAGACTTGTGTGTTGGTCTCTCATGGAAAAGAGTTGTAGAATGCTTCACAAGCAATGGATTTATCAAATCGATTTGAGTGTTGAAACGAGTGGTATGTTTACATGGCGAATGATGATTAATACGTGACAAAGAAATGAAGCACGATACATATGCAAAGTTAAATTTGGTCTTCCAAAGATAAATACTTTATAAAAACTTGGATGTCAATGACTTTATCATGTTTGCAATACTTTCACATCTTTAAGCATGGTATATAATAAAAGCTATGGTAAATGATTCCCACAAATCAAATATTTGTGATTAATATTTTGGATTGATGAACTCATTACATAAAGTCATCACATCATTTTATGTTCGAGTCAATATATTTTAGATTGGCATCGCGATTGTTGTAAATCGATTGTGACTCACACATATTTTAAATTTAACAAATTTACGTTATTACTTTTATTATCATCTCATTTATCTATTTCTTTAAAAAATAACCCAGTGTCAACGGGTCTCTAAGCTAGTAAAACATATAATTGTATGATGTTTGATATGTTTAATCTAGGGTTTATGTATATTTTGTTTGGTCGATTTTTTAGTTAATTGGGGCGTTCCCCATATTTTTTTTTTAATGTCGACACATATAAAATTTTTAGGGTTTTGAAAATTGTTTGCTAACCTTATTAAAACCTAGAATTAATATATATTAGTTACGTGATTAATTCATGAATAATTTGTTATGTGTCATGGAATTTTTATATGCGATCTTGTGGCAATTTGTATAATTTGTTATGATATATCCATGATTATACATGCATGTTAGTCGTGGATAAGTTGCTTTGATATTATTTAATTGTTATGACATGTTTATTTACGATAAATCTTGATTTGGGGAAGACTCCAACTATATACATTAATGAATCAATTATGTGCAATTTGGTATATCATTAATTATGGGTTTACGCAATCGATTCGTCGATGTATGTGGCTCACTTTCAATTGAGAGAGTGAAAGCCCTAATTAATATATACATTAATTTAACCTAAACATTGATTATTAATAGGGTTTTATCGAATAAGTTGCATGTGGCTACTTGTTTACACGTATAAATTGTTTATTATGTGCGCATTGTTTTTTAGTAGTTTATTTTTTATTTGTTACTTGTTTGTTTATTATGTTAGACAGTTTTAAGCAAAGGGTAATTTTGAATAGAAAAATAATACGGACTAAACAATGGCGAAATTTGATTTGTTTTGGAAGAGTTAAGTTTTCAATAGTTTAATTGATTGGTGACTTTGGTACAATGACTGAACGGCTCACCCATTAGAATGAACTATAAAGGGGTTATTTAAGAAGTGCGCACAGTCACACTGAAAGGATGTCTAAGGTTATGCTTTTACGCTTACCTGGTCCTCTGCCCTCTGTAAGTTCGAATGGAGCTACTTAGTAAGCCATAATATGTACAAGCTCATCTTAAGGGCGAATTAGTTTTAATTCCATGCGCCATTTCGGTGGTAATTATCCGAAACACTAAGTGTTTACACTTATGCAAAAGTACGGTATAATGGATGATAATTAACACTAAATTCCTTGATTGGTGAACCCAATACCTCAATCAAAACTTTGATAATTTGATCTTTATGAATTGGTAATAAAAAGTTTTTTATTAAATTTATGCTACAAGATGAATGCATGACATCTTTGTACATATTTGATTTGATCACATAAAATCAAAACTAGTACCCTTTTAAATTAAGTTATATGCCATCTAATTAAAAGGAACACTTGAAGTTGCAATTTATGTCATGAGAGTACTTGGCTAGATTGTGATGGAGAGGTAAATCTCTATGTAAAGTGAGACCTTACATGGACATATTTGCAGTTCTTTAAGTTAGACACTTAAGTTGAGTAGAAAGTGAGACTTGGACTCAATGGCATAAGATGGGATGAAACATGTTTATATTTGCAATAGCGTTGGAAAATATAAATCCCATAATGATCTAGGAATAGGAAATTGTTTGCCAATTATTGTTCGACAGATTACCTTATTATGTGCTTTCGTTACTAGCAGATCAACTGATGTAATGGAACTACGATAATTTGGATACTAGTTTTCGAGAAAATTCTATGGTTATATGAATATTACCTTGGGTATTTTATTTTCTTGAAAAGTTTAATTATCGAAAATACTGAAATTGAATTTTGCTAATTCTTTAAAAGTATTAATGCAACATTAAACCGTAAACGTAGGTTATTCTTGTATTGGCAAATTGATCTACACCTGTAAGGGTTTTTTGGTAGAGTCAACTTTACTGAGAATAAACCTAGTCCTCTTTTTATAAGAAAGAGTGAGATTCAATCCTATTCCTTTTCATGAATGAAGAAAGGTATGATAGGACAATTAGAATTGTCTAAATTCTAAATACATAACTCGTAAGCAAATTTTAATAGTTAAGAAAATTGCATATTTCTGAGTTATTAAATTAGAAACTAGACTAATTACTGTATAATTGGTAAAAGACAAACTAGCATATTTTATCTAGTTATTGTGCTTTGACCATTTAAAAGTACTACTTACAATTGTTGGAATAGTAGAACTATTAAGAAAGAAATTGCATGCCCAATTTTTCAAGTTAATAGCATTGATGGATAAATTCATCATCTACATAGTAGAATACATTCTTTTAAGTACATTTGTAATTGTTATGTATGGACTTTCTCAAAGTTGTAGGAAGTAAATAATACACTATTTTCTTTCACTCGTTAATGAAACACTTACAATGTTGTCAAATCAAGTGGGAGTGTTGTGTTCTTATTACTGAATAAGGAATTAATGTAATGATCTCTTATTCAGTGGGAGTTACAAGCTTTGTTATCTTGGTAGTAACCCATATTATCTCTAGAATGTCTTAAGATAATTACTTTCCACTTGTAGACACTTATGTTTTCAAGGATAGTCATGAACGTTTCCTTATTAGACAATGAAGTGGTTCTACATCTACTAGTTATGCTAATATCAATGACACAATCATATTAGTCACATAAACAAACATATGTCGTGTTGTTTATCTGCTACATGATGTTGTTCCATGCACAAGTGGGAGAAATCTATATTGTGTGCAAGGTACAACATATAAGTATATGATTTAACGGATTCTCTTGACTGCAAGGAAAGAGACTAACGTTCTAATATAACTTGAACATATCTAATTCAAGAAACACTTGGTGTTGCAATTTACGTCATGTGAGAACTTGGCGAGATTGCAACAACAAAGTAAATCTCTATGTGAAGTCAGACCTTGCATGGACATATTTGCAGTTTCTAAATTAGACAAGTATTTAGAACATGTGTCAAAATGATATATAAGACTACTTCAAATTAAATATTTATGTATTATTAGAATGACATAAAATTAAATAAAGTAATCTAATCCTACTTCAATTTGTTTATTTATGTATTTTGGAATGACATAAATGAAAAATAACGTAGTCCTACATTATTATGAAGTAAAATAAATTAACTTGAAATTACTATTGAAACCAAGAGTTGTGTTCATAATTACTTTAGTTAAACATGTTTATGATTCATTGTAAAGACATAAACATAAAGTTTTTTAAGACTTATAATAAAGTAAGACGTTAACTTGTTATGTTTTTTAATTAAGACATATACAAGAAGTTATTGAGGTGATCAATGATTTATAACGTATAATGGGATTATAACAGTTTATGTTTCTTGTTGAGACATGGACATGAAGTGACTTGGTTAAAAGGTACTTGTGTTATAAAGCATGTAATTGGCTAGGAAAGTTTATTATACCATTAAGTTGACTTAGTTGGTAAATAGGTAAGCCAAAAGAAATATGTTTATCTTATATATTGTTAGATTGTCTTACAATATTAAATTCTAATGAATACCACAAGTTGATGGTATGTTCAGTTAGGAGAATCAAATTCTATTTGATTTGTTTGATTCATGATAACCATAACTTCTTTCTTAAAAAGTAACAAGGTTAGAAAATTGAGTATGGATTGAATATACTCAATATGACTCCAACCTAGAAGATTAATAAAACACCATATCATTATGGAATGTGATGAATCACATTAAGTTTTAAAATTGAAGATTCTGAATTTGTTAAACTACTTATGAATAGGTTGTTAACAAACTTAAGTCAAGAATTATCAATGTGTATTTGTAATGTCCCAAAAAGAGAACAATGTAGTTTTGCTCTAAATTGCTAAAGTATATATAGATAGTCTATATATTACAAAAGGAAAGTGGGAGTTTTTTTTTATCTTGAAAGATAAAATTACAAGATACATAATCTTCTAAAACACACTAGTAAATATCATGATGAGGTTAGACATGTAATTGATAGACCTCATGATGATGGAATTTTCATTCATAGATCTGCAAAGATATATCAGATATTTGACTTATATGCTGAGAAATATGAGTTACAGGATTATAGTAAACCTGATAATCATTATGATAGATTACCAAATATTGAATTGGGTAAATAACCCATACTATGAATGTTAAAGATGCTGTCCATAAAGATAATCAATTTTGGAAATTTGGTCTATCTTAATAGTTAAATTAGAGAATGGAAATGAGTTTCTTCAAAGAGATGAAAAACTCTAGTGGTTTGAATTTCTATGTAGAAATCATATGGACAATATTGTACACATATTTAATGCATGTTTTATGACAACATTATTAATCATATTTAAGCAATTAATTGTGATTGAACATTCTTTCCTAAGACACATTAAATATATAAAGATGATAATTGTCATATTTGTTTTCATTAATATGAAATATGACAATGGAATATCAAAACTCTTTCTTGAGAAATTACTTGAGCGAGGACGGTAAGTAATTGAAAGGTTTTTTAAATCTTTGAAAGTGTACGAAGTGCAAATAATTCGTGAATGGATAAATGCATGCATCTATGAAATTATTCTTATGTTTAATTATTAAATCTCATTTTCGATTTATAATTAAAATAAGATAAATTTTAAGTATTCCTGAAAGCTAGTGGGAGTATTATGTTAAGTTTCTTAAATCTTATATGTTGTATAACATATAGTAAGTAACATTCCTTGTAAGCTAAATGTTAAGTCTTGGATTGGAATGAAACTTCACTTGTAAGACTTAAGAATTAAAACATACAACCTTGAAATATATGTTTATTGTTAATAAACATGTGCAGTAAAATAAATTATTCTAATAAAACATGATATATCATTTGGGAAATTGATAAATATCTTTTGAAAAGATAGAACATGAATGAAATCTAAGTTTGACATGTAGATTCATCATGTACATCATGTTGTGTATTCAAATTGTTGTATCATTCTTGAATGATAGATGATTTGACAACATTGATATCTAATTAAAAGTTATTAGATAACTTGTGTAATGAATATTCTGAAAGAATTACATCCTCAGCCTGGAATTGCTCCTAAATTATATGGATGAACAATATGTCAAATGTTGTGCAAATTGTCATCAGCTTCAAACTTGAAAGTTTGGAAGACATCAAACATTACACAATAAAATATTAAAGTTTACGGAGTTTTAATAAGCATATTGTTGTTTGTATACAATGATGCTGGTTTAATTGAGATGACACTCAATACTAGTCATGGTAGGATTTCATCTTTGTTAATGGCCATGTGAACTGGTTGTGCTACTAAGAGCACAGTTGCATTATACATTAAAAGAATGAGAATACTTTAAACTTTAAAATGTTTGAAAGTTTAAATTGTCATAAATTGGTGATAGAGGATGTCACACACTTTATGAATTATTATGTGAATTGGTGAATGCACACATAAAAGGACTTCACTAATTGAATTCTTGAAATAAGTATTCTCAAAATTACGATAGATCAAGTTGGTTGATTTATGCCTTGTCAACAAGTATGATTGTCATTACTTGAGGTATAATTCATCAACTGGAATTTTCATGCATTGATCTATTTGGTATTTGGATAAAGGATGTTAAACAATTGTTATAATAAATCAGATACTTGGTATGTTTGATTTTATAATATATTGTATCTTATATTTGCATGTTTAATCCGTGAATAAATTTATTTATTCTAAATCGTCCGTTGTCAATTAATGATATGGGAGTATCATTAAACTAAGACAAATCTGAGAGATATGGTAGAATATACTTGAAAGTATATTGATGAGAATGCATACCAATTTCAGATGATATTAAATGAATTGAATATAGGACTTATCCCAACTACATAACTTACTTTGTGGATATTGTTATAAGTAAATTATGAATAGTTATCCTCAGACTTGAGATACCATAGAAGTGTCATGAATGTAGTGCACTTCTGTGGAACAACTTAACGCTATACGTAACTGGTAGTCATAAGGGTTGTTTTCTGAAGTGTTGCAAAGTTCATGGGTTATTCTCGTAGTTAAGATAGAATTTGTTCCTTCAAATTTATTTGGAGTTTAATACTGCTGGGCCCCTCGTAGGGTTGACAAGATGTTTGCGTGGCCACGCCCAAAGATCTCCCCTGAATATGTTCAGAAGATTTGGTAATCTTGTTAAATCACTTATAACGAGAAACAGAATAGTTGGATAAAGAATGACTTAATTCCATATATTTATTTAACATGGTATTAGAAACAAAAGGATAATAATAATGAGAAATCATTAAAAGGTTTTCCAGGAGCCTTGCTCGAGTTGTACTAGAGGCATCGAAGTGTTGCTAGACGCTAACCGAATGTGATCACTCTATTAAGATATATCCAAGTGGGAGCTGTTGGTTTTATGGATATAAATTAGTAGACGTGAGTTAGGATCGAACTCGAGACTATGGGATTGCACACTTTACGTATGAGAATTTAAAGTTAATAATTAAATATAAATGTTATATTTATTTATTTATTAAACAAAATAACTAACGAACGTTAAGTAATTAATGTAATGGATTAACGGGCGTTAAATGTATTTGGAAAATGACTAGATTGCAAAGTTTGGGATGTTTCCGGAATCCCTTGGGGATGCCTACCAAAGATCGGCCAAGGAGAAAAGCAAACAAAGCCAAAGTTGTTGGGAAAAAGAAGGGATTAGGGAATGCGGGTGTGAAGAAGCGTAAGGTGGTAGTTGACGATTATGATGCATTTGTGAATAAAGTAACACTGAATGTGTTGGCTGACATACCCACATTACAACAAGACTCTAGGACAAGTCAACAAATCAAATCTACTCTTGCTTCAGGTGGATCATTGGATGAGTTTAATGAAATCGAGGTAACTTTGTACATGTAAATACTTTGTGTGAGTACTATGTGTAGTGTTATTGTCGGTTTTGTTGTTTGATTTTATTTTTTGTTTGCTGCAAATATTGAGCTTAGTGAGCTATGTTTGTATGCATAGTATTCATAGTATTCAACTTTGCAAGTGGGGGAATACTATGTTATCTAAAATATTGTCGGTTTTGTATGCATTAATATAATATGTTTTAGTGAGCTATGTTTGTAGAATGGAATACTATATATACATAGCAGGAGTATCTTTGTATGCATTAATATAATATGGATTAGATGAATTAGGAGCTTATATACTGAGTTCTGTACATTATAGTATTCTGTTAATATAAGTTAGAAATAGTATATTGTGTTGAGTCAATATAGTATTATGCAATACAGTATTCTGTTAATATAGAAATAGTATATTGTGTTGAGTCAATATAGTATTCTGTTAATATAAGTTAATATAAGTTATAAATAGTATTCTGTTAATATAGATGAATTAGGAGCTTATATACTTTGTTCTGTACATTATAGTATTGTGTTAATATAAGTTAGAAATAGTAACAAAATTCTATGTTGTGCAGGAATGTGAGTTGATAATCGAATGGTTTGGAACAGAAAAAATAGTAGCTAGAGGGCAGGTTTATCCAAGTAGAGATGGGATACTACATGGATTACCTATGGAGCCCGGTTTCGTTAAGGTACAAGTAGACACGGTGGAAGAGGGATGCTCGGCATTCCCTGTTGCTAGACCGACTGATGAAGTGAAAACCTTGAATGAAGCGTTAGGTGGCCAATTTATCCAATGGCCACGAAAATACATCAGGGTATATATCCGTTAATTATATGCGAGTTTGTGCAATATTATAGTATTCCGTAATTATTAACCTATACATTATTAAATGTAGGTTTCCAAGAAAATTTCATCACACAAGTTCATAAGTCCTCCGTCTAGCAATGGACTATCGAGATATCAAACTACAACTGCACGTGTTCGTCATAAACCGGTAAGCGCTCAATCATTATACTCTATATACACATGTGGATAACTTAGTTTAAAGTACACGAAGTCAAATTCCTGCATTGTTTTCCTTATAACTACATCAAAGTTTTATCATCTTGCAACCATACTATTCCTATCTAACTAATTGATTTGAGTTAATGGTTTTTTTTATGTAGATTGATGTACCTATGCCATCACAAGCACCATTAATTAGACATGGTCACCATCAGATGGTTTGGATTAATTATATTATACTTAAACTTCGAATCTATATAAGTTAATAGATATAGCACCTACAACTAACTGATATTATAAAATGGTTTGTTAATGTAGATTGAAGAGCCATTGCCATCAAAAACAATCAAAAGAGCTATGGCGATGTTACCAAATAGGCCACAAAAGATTCAAGCCTTAGCTAATCGTTTCATAAACCGCAAACACCGAAACGAACAGATCATTGTTGCATCTCCTGATGGAATGTATGATACAACCATGTACGAGTATATTGAATACGAGTCTTTGTTAGGTTGGATGACAAACGACTGGCTTGATGGTACAATACTACATTGGTGGTGCATGTAAGTTTATGTTTTAATAATTATGATAACAAAAATTCTTTCTAATCAATTATAATAATTATTATATTCTTGATTTAGGCACATGTTTGAGATGGTAAGCAAGGAAGAGTTTAACAAATGTGCATTTTTCAACCCGACAATCGTCCAAGGGCGTGTTTGTGATCTTGAGAGAGATTTTGCCATACAACATATTGTCACTACTGTTGAAGAACATAAAGAGAAAGATATATTCCTTGCACCGTATTTGCAAGAGTACGCTATTTTCTTGTTATAATATAGGTTTAATTAACATACTTTGTTTATACTAAGATGTTTAAACTTTTTGTGTAGTTCTCACTGGAACTTATTTTTAATCTGCCCCAAGACAAGGTCTGGATACATATTCGATTCATACAATCGAGATAAGAAAAAGACCCCGAACATTTTCTATTTGAGCAAGACAGTGGAAAGGTTAGTACTTGACTACTTGCTATTCTGAATGTATTTTTTAGTTAACCGTTAAGAACTAAGAAAGAAGCGCACCTTTGTCATTTTATTATAAGCTTCCACTATTTTAAATCCTGTTTTAAGCTTTAGTTACTGTTCATGTAAGCTTACTTAAGCTTATTGAAGCTTATGTAAGCTTATTAGTGTTTTAATTTGTTCAATTTCAAGCTTTTGCAAAAAAGTCAAACTAAGTCAGAATTTAAAGTTTGTTAAATTCTGCTTTCTAATGGTTCAATAATAGTTTGAAGTAATGGCACCGCCATTACACATCCTGTATCTAATACATCTGCCCATATATTTGTTCTATAAAAATAAACTCTTAACACTATTCTTGTCTAGGGCTTTTGGAAATTCATTCAAATGGACTATGCTTGAGGTAAATCATCCACTATTTGTGTGTATATTAGCTTTTAAATATACATATAATATGTAACGTATAGCTGTTATTTGATCATAGTGTAATCAGCAAGTAGATAAATGGGAATGCGGGTACTACGTGATGAAGTTTGTTTTTGAAACTTTGTTTGTAAAACAAAAAACCTTCCCGGATCAGGTAAATGTTTATGAACTTTTCTTATTTGCATTTAATCGAATTACTTATGTGAAATTATTAATGTTTTATCTTATTATGTTTACAGCTTCATGACTCTAGAAGAGCTTTAAGGAAAGATGAGTTGGACGGATGGATAATCAATGGGGGAGGAAAGTTTTTCAAGGATTATTGCAATGATGATTAGGCGAATTGATGAATTCTATAAGATCGGTACGTGGGAAATATTTGGTTTTCACCCGGTTGCTCAATTGGTTTTCTAGTTGCTGTTGTTGGCGGATTACTTTAGTAGGTTCAGTAATGGTATTTTATTTGTTTTCTTAGTGTCGTTAGAAGGTTTTAGTGCTTGTGTCAAGTCTGTCTTCAATCAAGTACGATGTTTGTTTTCATTTAAATAGGATGTTTTGGATCTTTTATTTGCTGATGGCTTTGTGCCTCTTTGTATGGCTAGACCTTTTTGTTTATTTAGTAATATGTTGTTTTTAAATGAGATTGTTGAAGCACTTCTTGTTTTGTAATTGTTTAATAATCTGTCCAATAAAATTTAGCATTCAACCGTCCAATAACATTTAGCTCAGAAAGCAAATTAAGGTGCTTTTTGCTCCAGAAACCAAAACGTTCACAAACCCATACCATTTTAAGGAACGCTACAACAAACCCATTTTAAAGAACGGTCCAAAACCAAAATTGACTTTAAAGAAAAACCATTTTAAGGAACGGGTAAAAACAACCGTGACTTAAAATCAGTTTTTAGGAACGGTTAAAAGACCGAACTAAAAAACAATTAATCTTTTGGAACGCCATTTGTTAAGACGGTTCAAAAACCGTTCTTAAAAATCCTTTTAACCGAACCTAATAATCCTTTTTCCACTAGTGACAAACCGATCGTATAACCCTTTAGGGTGTCGATCTACTCTTTTCAAATACATATAGTTATTTGTTTTATAAAAACTAGCATTACTTGAATTCGGTTTAGTACGTGTGTATAAGAACATAGTAATAACACACTATTGTTATTATCTTAGATTGAATTACAAAACGGTAAGGGGTAATTCACATAATCCTATAAACCCTAATTAGGGTTCATCCCAATTGCTAGTTTGTGGATTTGATTCTTGTTCGGCTAGAATCAAGAAAAGGTACACATATTCTTTTATGTTAATTAATTGTTCATTAATAAATCCTATACGCTTCCGCTTGATTACTTTGATGTTTTGTGATTATTTATTTGATTCTCATGTTATATAATTCCAACATATTGTAAATTTAACAATCTGTATTTCAAGTTTAATCTTCACATAGCAAATAACACATATCGTTGATTTTGATTGTCATGTATATAATCATTCTTTGATTTTGATTCATAAAATTTTCTTCATATCATATATGTACAATAAAGAAATTGACTGTTTCTCACATATTTTCTAACAAAAACCTCATTCTCTAGTAAATTAAAATTGGATCAAACATTGATATCTAGCTATAACTATCCAACAAATCTAAAAACAAAACCTAAAACATTAATCATACTTATCATTCCAACACATAAGCATCGATATACAACGTCTTAGTATATAAAATCTTGTCTTCTGTTGTTTTGCCATAGTAAAACAACGTCGCGAGCAAGTAGGCTTCTTGCCTAGTCGTCTACGATACTGAGAGGATGATCTGACCAAATATGAATACGTATTCATTTCTTGTTATGTTTTCTGGTGATCGGCAATGAGGAATAATGGTGGTTGTAGTAGTAGCACAATGAAAATGAGTTTGCAATAGAGCACGCTAGTGTATAAATTTATATAAGTTAGTTATTGGTCCTCCCACCCTTTCTTATTTTGTTTTTATCCTATGGTCTCACTTCTTATTTATTTTGTTTCGTCATAACCAAATTGTCACCTTGCATTTCATCTAGAAGACTAGCCAAAGATGACTAGTCACACTCATTCATAGAGTAGTAAAGTCAGCCGGCTTTTAATTATTTAAAGACTAATCATCTAGTTGTATCTTATGTTATTGTTGAAATGATTATTTAAGATATATCTTTTTAATGCCGTGTACACTTAGAATTTTTTATTTTTTATTTTTATTTTTATTTTTTATTTTTTATTTATTTTAAAAGAAAGTTATATAACCCACACCATCTATGGATCTTGAAACATCAAATTTGGGAATGATAAGGACTTGATAATTAGTTGAGCATTAAAAAGCAACTAATAAAGACAAAATAAACACCTTGTTGTTTGATATTAGTTTTACATAATCTACATGTAAGATATCCTTATTTTCTCAAAAGAAGTCTCATGTTCAAATTTTCATTGGTAATATACTAACATCATAAGGGTGACTTGAGAGAAAAATGTAAGAAATGGTCACGATCGTTAAAAAGCATACATCTATACTACATTATAAAGCATTTTGGACTTTTTATTAAAAGAAGTCTTAAAATTTTAAGACAAAAAACATTACTATAAAAGGAAAAATAGAAAATGATTGTAAAATCTAAAAATTTAAGTCTCATTAAAACCATATGTAACCGCCCTCTAATAATGATACTACATTTTAATAGAATTGTTTATAAGAAAAGCTCACTATAGTTAAACCACCAATTTAATGCTAAAATTTAAAAAATAAAAATGTTTACCATTTACACTATTAATAATTTAGACTATCTACTTTTGAAAAACATTTATCTACTACTTTATAATAAGGAAGTTTAAAATAAAAAACATTTGCTCGTCACAAAAATAGTTATCGGGTACCCACCGTCGCATTGCGCGGGTACCCTCCTAGTCTAAGTTAAAGACTCTACCTTATCGGATAAACTGAATATGAAAAACTTTATCCATTTACCTGTTATATATTCCAATTACTAATAGTCTAAAAAGATACTAGTTCCATTAATTAAAGATCAATGCTACTTCTGTATTTTGGATAACTTTTTGGTCAGTTTTTTTTAACATCCTCTATTTTTGTGCCTCTTAATAATCATAGAAATGAAATCAAATATGTGTCTTGAGAATAATAACCGCCATTGAATTTGACCCACATGATATAAAGTCGTTACAAGATGGTAAACACTTGGGACTAACGTACGACAACATTCCTCTTGTTAGGTCCATGGAAGCTTTTGATCTAACATCCTATGCTCTACACCTTCTAGAAGTTGAAGTTAACGTTCCAACTACCATTGTTTAGAATCTTCTTACATAGGAACCTTCAAAATAAAACTATTAAATATGGAAAATGATAAATGGACCTAACTAAAGTGGCCTAAAATGAGACCTAATGCATAAATGACTTGTACAGTAACATTACTGTACAAGTCATTTATGCATTAGGTCTCTTTAGTTAGGCCTCTATATCATAGCTCATTAAATATATGAGTAATGTAGAGGCACTTTATTTTGCATACTAAAAAATCCTTGCATTCTAAGTGATAAATCCTCACCTTCCATCTAGTTTGATCTAATGGTGGTAACTAACCTAAAATTTATATGTCTAAACCTAAGTCCATGTTTTTTTTCTTGTCCTTTTCGTTTCTTTTTATTTTTCTTATTTATTTTCTCATTATTTGTACTTTTATTATCACTTTTTTTAATTACACATTTTTTTTTCGTTAGTTTTCATACGTTTTTGTCAGTTTTTTTCGCTTTTTATACGTTTTCATCTGTTTTCATACGCTTTCGTCCGTTTTCATACTTTTTCGTCAGTTCTCTTACGTTTTCGTCTGTTTTCGTCCGTTTTCTTACTTTTTCGTCCGTTTTCATATGTTTTCGTCCGTTTTGTTACGTTTTCGTCCGTTTTCGTCAGTCTTGTTACGTTTTCGTCCGTTTTCATACGTTTTCGTCCGTTTACATACGTTTTCTTACGTTTTCGACCGTTTTCATACGTTTTCGTCTGTTTTCTTACATTTTCATACGTTCTTGTCTGTTTTCTTATGTTTTTGTTCGTTTTCTTACGTTTTCGTCTGTTTTCTTCTGTTTTCTTACGTTTTCGTCTGTTTTCTTACATTTTCTTCTGTTTTCTTACGTTTTTGTCCGGTTTCATACGTTTTCGTCCGTTTTCTTACGTTTTTGTCCGTCTTCATACTTTTTTGTCTGTTTTCTTACGTTTTCGCCTGTTTTCTTACATTTTCATCCGTTTTCTTATGTTTTCGTTTGTTTTCTTACGTTTTCATCCGTTTTCATACCATTTAGTCTGTTTTTTTACGTTTTCGTCCGTTTTCATGTGTTTTCTTACGTTTTTGTCCGTTTTCATCGGTTTTCATACGTTTATATACGCTTTCCTCCGTTTTTTTACGTTTTCGTCCATTTTTAGATGCTTTCGTCTGTTTTCAGACGATTTCGTCCGTTTTCATACGTTCTCATCCGTTTTTATATTCACGTCCGTTTTCAGACGCTTTTTTTCCGTTTTCATATGTTTTTATATGCTTTTCATTCGTTTTTGTCCGTTTTCATATATTTTCATCCGTTTTTTGCAGTTTTTATACGTTTTCGTCTATTTTCATGTGTTTTCATGCTTATTATTAAACTTTATTGTATTACATGTCTAATATCAATTGTGATATTTTATTATAAAAAAGTTAATGTCTAATATCACTTGTGATATTTCATAAACAAACAAGTATGTTTTTTTAACCTTTAATATCACCTGAGATATTTCATTGCTCTGTATATTTTCATATATTATCACCTATGTGTTTTCTAATATTTTTATAATTTTCAGTTACAAGATAGTTTTTATGCCTTTCATCGCAATTGACAAGCACATATTTTTTTATTGCAACCAATGTTATCTATCACTTGTGATATTATAGTCTTAGTAAAAATAAAATGATTAAAGTCTCTTTAGGTGAATTCTTATTTTGTTCGAAAAAAATGCTAATTTAATGCAACACTTGTTTGATTTTGAGAATATATCAAGTCTCTAAATTCATAGTTTGCTTCCTTTTTATTCATTTTGATATTTTTAAGTGAAACTTATTTATCTTTTGTGATATAACACTGTAAGAAAGATGAAGAGTATTACACTCTTCATCATATATGTGTTATCAGTTGTGATACTCAACTAAAAATGTGAAATATTAAATTCATACCAAATGTGATAAGAATTTAGTATTTTACCAAGTATATATGAAAGAAATGATAATAAACATCACTTATTATATTACTGTGATGATTCTGTTAGCTTTTCTTATTTGTGTTTTTGAAAATATTTAGGAAGATTTTTGTGTTTTATGATAATATGAAATATTAGAAAAGGTGTTTAACTAAAAACAAGAGATGTTATGAAACTTTTGTTAGATTGGTGGTGAATTTTTCTATTTAATGGATACATTGTGCATGTTTCGATAGGTTTTATAGCGGAATTTAAAAATATCTATAGTTGAATCAGCAAACTAAAGAAGTTATGGTTGAAGAAAGCACACATCTTTATACACAAACTGAGTAAGCTCAAACACCTGTGATGTCACCTCACTTGTGATATCACCGGTGATATCACATAATATCACAAGTTATATCACTGGTGATATCACAAGTGATATAAACAATGATATCACACATGCTATCACCGGTAATATCACACATGATATCACAAGTGATATCAACGGTGTTATCACACATGATATCACGTGTGATATCACAAGTGAGGTGATATCACCTGTGATATCACAAGTGTTTGAGCTTCCTCAGTTTGTTTATAAAGATGTGTGCTATCTTCAATCATAGATATTTTCAAATCCCGCTATAAAACCTATCGAAACATGCACAATGTATCCATTAAATAGAAAATCCACCACAAGTCTAACAAAAGTATCATAACATCTCTTGTTTTCAGTTGAACAACTTTTCTAATATTTCATAATATCATAAAACACAAAAATCTTCCTAAATATTTTCAAAAACATAACCATCACATTCTTAGTTGAGTATCACAACTGATAACACATACATGATGAAGAATGTAATACTTTTTATCTTCCTTACAGTGTTATATCACAAGAGATAAATAAGTGTCACTTACAAATATCAAAATAAAAACGTCTGAAAACAGACAAAAACGTATTAAATCGAATAAAAAACGTATAAAAGCGTATGAAAACGGACAAAAACTTCTGAAAACGGACAAAAACGTATAAAACAGACAAAAACGTATAAAAACGGATGAAAATGTATGAAAGCGGACGAAAACGTATAAAACGGATGAAAACGTCAGAAAACAGACGAAAACGTCTATAAATGGATGAAAACGTTTGAAAACGGACGAAAATACATGAAAACGTAAAAATACAGACGGAAATGTCTAAAAACGGACGAAAATACATGAAAGCAAAAAAACAGACAAAAACGTATGAAAATGGCCGAAAACGGACAAAAATGTAAGAAAACAGATGAAAACGTATGAAAGCATAAAACACGTCTGAAAACGTATGTAAAATGGAAGAAAACGAAAGAAAACGGACGAAAACGTATGAAAACGAACGAAAATGTAAGAAATGGACAAAAACGTATGAAAACAAACGAAAACGTAAGAAAACAAACGAAAACGTATGAAAACGTCTGAAAACAAATGAAAATGTCTAAAAATGGACGAAAACGTAAAAACGAACTAAAACGGACAAAAACGTCTAAAACCAGACGAAAACGTATATAAACGTACAAAAACGTACGAAAACGTCAGAAAACGGATGTAAACGTACGAAAAAGGATGAAAACAGACGAAAACGTAAAAAAAAGGACGAAACATATGAACACAGACGAAAACGTATAAAAACGAACGAAAACGTATGAATACAGATGAAAACGTATGAAAGCGAAAAAAAACTTGAATAAAAAAAACGTGAATTAAAAAAAAATGATTTTAAATAAAAACGTGAATCCCAAAAAAAAATGTTAATAAATAAGAAACACAAAAAAGACAAAAAAAAAAAGGAGAAAAAAAAAACATGGACTTAGGTTTCCATATTAAATGACCAGGATTTGTACCTTGGTAAGCACCAAAATAAGTGTAAGCATTTGAAAATTCCTCGAGTAATGTATACATGTTGGACCAGGTTTGAGTTCAAATCATGTATTCGTAACTTTGTATAGTTTCTAGTACTCATTGACATGGCCTGTTTCTGGAAAAATTAAGTTTTCCATCCCTGAAATTAACATTGACAGGCAAACCGAATGATTTGCAAACATTTGTGTTACATACATATATAGGTGGAGCCACATATTTTTTTGAGCGGGTTCATATTAATTAAGCTCGCTACACTAGTACAAAAAGTATTTATTGAAATGGTTAAATGAGGTTTTTTAAGACGGTGTTGAACCTTTATATAATAGTGTTGTAAAAAATAGGGGTGATTGTTTAAAGCGGTTTTACACCGTTGTAAAAAATGGATTTTTTTAAAAGGACAATTCTTTTAAGGGTTTTGCTAATCTCTGCCCACTGGGCAAAGGATTAAGCGCAATTAATGAAGACAAAATTTCCTTTTAAATCAAAAAATGTATTTAATAAACATTTATTAATCTCTAA
This sequence comes from Chrysanthemum seticuspe, assembly GCA_019973895.1. Lineage (NCBI taxonomy): Eukaryota > Viridiplantae > Streptophyta > Magnoliopsida > Asterales > Asteraceae > Chrysanthemum > Chrysanthemum seticuspe. The sequence continues at coordinate 326,981,935 of BPTQ01000005.1, forward strand.
AATTACCGTAATTAATCATCATTTTCGTTAATTAACTCAAACATTCCTTATATGTATAGCTAAACAAATGGCCACTAGGCAGAGATTAGCAAAACCCTTCTTTTAAAACAATACATGACAACCGTTCTATTAAATCAAGCATTGGATTCCATATTATATTTTCTTGTTGATTGCTTTGTTTGAGCTTTATTTGAGTACCAAAAGAAATTATAGTATGAATTACGGAGTACCACAAAATAACCATTAAAAAACAATTCACGAATTGCATCCCATACTCAGAATTGCATAAATTGACATCTTATATAGAAAAAAGCCGCATAACATAGAATACATCTTATATAAAAAATCAACACATGTTACATAAATTGACAAGGTATGCCTAATTTCAAATGAGTATCTCTATATACTTATAAGAAAATCAAACCACATCTTTAGATCAACAAAGTGAAGAACGAAAAAAGAAAGCAAGATCTACAAGTTGGGGGCTCATCAAATGGACGTCCAAACTAACAAGACCTGCGACAATAGAAAAGTCAAGCATTAAACCTCTCAAATTGAATCATTAGATCCGAAGTTGCGACGGGTCCAGCTTTGGGTCTTGAATTGAATATCAGGAAAACCGAGCTTTTTTGGCCTTCTTGTGATGGTAGGAAGCTTCGTAAGGGTTTATTCCCAAACGACATCGGTAGGCCATCGTTGGGGGTGAAGCTTCTTGGGGGGGGGGGGGGGGGGGGGGGGGCAGTTAGTAGGGATGCTGGTTTTATTAGTGGGTTGGTAAAGAAGAGGGCTTCTAGTGCTATTGATATGATGCGTCTCCTTCCCCAGCTAGGAGACCCGCAGAGTGAGCTTCTCTTGCTTCGATCTTGCATGGGTATTGCTAAACTTTTTTTTGGCTTAAGGACGTGTCAACCCGTATATGTGGAGGAGGCTGCTCTGCTTTTTGACAAAGGGTTGCCCGAGGCGATTGAGGATATGGTGGTTTGTGGAGGTCCCTTCTTTGGGGATCTCCAGTGGCGACTTGCTTCTTTACTTATTAGGTTTGGTGGTTTGGGGCTATATTCGGCGGTAGAGGCTGTTGGTTTTATGGATATAAATTAGTAGTCGTGAGTTAGGATCGAACTCGAGACCTATGGGATTGCACGCGTTGCGTATGAGATTTAATTAAGTCACGAAATATTTATATGGTCGAACTAAGAAAATAAAGGGGGTTGAGTGTCGAGTTTTGAAACTTAAAGAGGTGCTAGCAAAGACTTGTTGGACAAGTTTTAATACTATATAAACATACCCTTTTGTCTCATTCGAGTAGATAGACAATCGACACAAAAGAAAAGCAACTTCATGATTTATTAATTCATGAGTCATACGCATGTATGCATGATCATCAGTTATGCATGTGATACAATCAATTAATAATGATATTCTTGAATAGTCAAACACATGAATTGCTAATAAGCATGAAGTGTATAATATTGGTTTCATGATTATTTTACTTACATATATGTGTTTGACAGATGTAAGTAAAAAGATTCGACTATATATTTAATTGTGATTTGAACTAGCATTCTAATTAAATCGCTAACAATACGCGCGTACATGATCGTAGAGAAATCCTACTTTGGATTTTGGTGATTTACACTATTCGACTTTATTAAGTCGACTAGCACTCCAACCCTAATTAGGGTTTATCTCAATTGCTAGTTTGTGGAATTGATTCTTGTTCGGCTAGAATCAAGAAAAGGTACGCATATTCTTCTTATGTTAATTAATTATTTGTTAATAAATCTTATACGCTTCCGCACTTACTTTGATGTTTATTGTTTATATTTATGATTGTCATGTTATATAATTCCAACAGTGGCATCACGAGTCATTGGTTTTTAATGAGTAATTAATTACATAAACGCGTAATAAAACATATAATTGTATGTTGTTTAATATGTTTATCTAGGGTTTATGTTTAATTTTTTGTTTGGTCGAATTTTTAGTTAATTGGGGCGTACCCCTATTTTTTTTTGGTCGACACATACATTAAATTTTTAGGGTTTTGAAAATTGTTTGCTAACCTTATTAAAACCTATAATTAATATATTGATTACGTGATTAATTCATGAATAAATTTGTTATGTGTCATGGAATTTGTTATGCGATCTTGTGACTTATTTGTATAAATTGTTATGATATCCATGATTATACATGCATGTTAGTCATGGATAAGTTGCTTTGATATTGTTTAAATGTTATGACATATTTATTTACGATAAATCTTGAATTGGGGAAGACTCCAATTATATATATATTAATGAATCAATTATGTGCAATTTGGTATAATTTAATTAAGGGTTTACGCAATCGATTTATCGATGTATGTGGTTCACTTTCTATTGTTGGAGTGAAAACCCTAAATTAATATATACATTAAATTTAACCTAGATATTGATTATTAATAGGGTTTTATCGAATAAGTTGCATGTGGCTACTTGTTTACACGTATAAATTGTTTATTATGTGTGCATTGTTTTGTAGTAGTTTAATTTTTTATTTATTACTTGTTTGTTTATTATGTTAGACAGTTTTAAGCAAAGGGTAATTTTGAATAGAAAAATAATACGGACTTAACAATGGCGAAATTTGATTTGTTTTGGAAGAGTTAAGTATTCAATAGTTTAATTGATTGGTGACTTTGGTACAATGACTGAACGGCTCACCCATTAGAATGAACTATAAAGGGGTTATTTAAGAAGTGCGCACAGTCACACTGAAAGGATGTCTAAGGTTATGCTTTTGCGCTTACCTGGTCCTCTGCCCTCTGTAAGTTCGAATGGAGCTACTTAGTAAGCCATAAAAGTACAAGCTCATCTTAAGGGCGAATTAGTTTTAATTCCATTCGCCACTTCGGTGGTAATTATCCGAAACACTAAGTGTTTACACTTATGCAAAAGTACGGTATAATGGATGATAATTAACACTAAATTCCTTGATTGGTGAACCCAATACCTCAATCAAAACTTTGATAATTTGATCTTTATGAATTGGTAATAAAAAGTTTTTTATTAAAATTATGCTACAAGATGAATGCATGACATCTTTGTACATATTTGATTTGACCACATAAAATCAAAACTAGTACCCTTTTAAATTAAGAATATGCCATCTAATTAAAAGGAACACTTGAAGTTGCAATTTACGTCATGACAGTACTTGGCGAGATTGTGATGGAAAGGTAAATCTCTATGTAAAGTCAGACCTTACATGGACATATTTGCAGTTCTTTAAGTTAGACACTTAAGTTGAGTAGGAAGTGAGACCTGGACTCAATGGCATAAGATGGGATGAAACATGTTTATATTTGCAATAGCGTTGGAAAATATAAATCCCATAATGATCTAGGAATTGGAAATTGTTTGCCAATTAATGTTCGACAGATTACCTTATTATGTGCTTTCGTTACTAGCAGATCAACTGATGTAATGAACCTATGATAATTTGGATCCTAGTTTTCGAGAAAATTCTATGGTTATATGAATATTACCTTGGGTATTTTATTTTCTTGAAAAGTTTAATTATCGAAAATACTGAAATTGAATTTTGCTAATTCTTTAAATGTATTAATGCAACATTAAACCGTAAACGTAGGTTATTCCTCTATTGGTAAATTGATCTACGCCTGTAATGGATTTTTTGGTAGAGTCAACTTTAATAAGAGAATAAACCTAGTCCTCTTTTCTTAATAAAGAGTGAGATTAAATCCTATTCCTTTTCATGAATGAAGAAAGGTATGATAGGACAATTAGAATTGTCTAAATTCTAAATACGTAACTCGTAAGCAAATTTTAATAGTTAAGAAAATTGCATATTTTATGAGTTATTAAATTATAAGCTAGACTAATTACTGTATAATTGGTAAAAGACAAACTAGCATATTTTATCTAGTTGTTGTGCTTTGACCATTAAAAAGTACTACTTACAATTATTGGAATAGTAGAACTATTAAGAAAGAAATTGCATGCCCAATTATTTCAAGTTAATAGCATTGATGAATAATTCATCATCTACATAGTAGAATACATTTTTTTAAGTACATTTGTAATTGTTATGTATGGACTTTCTCAAAGGTGTAGGAAGTAAGTAATACACTATTTTCTTTCACTGGTTAATGAAACACTTACAATGTTGTCAAAATCCAGTGGGAGTGTTGTGTTCTTATTACTGAATAAGGAATTAATGTAATGATCTCTTATTCAGTGAGAGTTACAAGCTTTGTCATCTTGGTAGTAACCCAGATTATCTCTAGAATGTCTTAAGATAATTACTTTCCACTTGTAGACACTTATGTTTTCAAGGATAGTCATGTACGTTTCCTTATTAGACAATGAAGTGGTTCTACATCTACTAGTTATGCTAATATCAATGACACAATCATATTAGTCACATAAACAAACATATGTCATGTTGTTTATCTGCTACATGATGTTGTTCCATGCACAAGTGGGAGAAATCTATATTGTGTGCAAGGTACAACATATAGGTATATGATTTAATGGATTCTCTTGACTGCAAGGTAAGAGACCAACATTCTAATATAACTTGTACATATCTAATTCAAGAAACACTTGGTGTTGCAATTTACGTCATGTGAGAACTTGACGAGATTGCAACAACAAAGTAAATCTCTATGTGAAGTCAGACCTTGCATGGACATATTTACAGGTTCTAAATTAGACAAGTATTTAGAACATGTGTCAAAATTGATATATAAGACTACTTCAAATTAAATATTTATGTATTATTAGAATGACATAAAATTAAATGAAGTAATCTAATTCTACTTCAATTTGTTTATTTATGTATTTTGGAATGACATAAATGAAAAATAATGTAGTGCTACATTATTGTGAAGTAAAAATAAATTAACTTGAAATTACTATTGAAACCAAGAGTTGTGTTCATAACTACTTTAGTTAAACATGTTTATGATTCATTGTAAAGACATAAACATAAAGTCTTTTAAGACTTATAATAAAGTAAGACGTTAATTTGTTATGTTTTTTAATTAAGACATATACAAGAAGTCATTGAATTGATCAATGATTTATAACGTATAATGGGATTATAACAGTTTATGTTTCTTGTTGAGACATGGATATGAAGTAACTTTGTTAAAAGGTACTTGTGTTATAAAGCATGTAATTGGCTTGAAAAGTCTATTATACCATTAAGTTGACTTAGTTGGTAAATAAGTAAGCCTAAAGGAATATGTTTATCTTATATATTGTTAGATTGTCTTACAATATTAATTCTAATGAATACCACAAGTTGATGGTATGTTCTGTTAGGAGAATCAAACTCTATTTGATTTGTTTGATTCAAGATAACCATAACTTCTTTCTTAAAAAGTAACAAGGTTAGAATATTGAGTATGGATTGAATATACTCAATATAACTCCAACCTAGAAGATTAATAAAACACCATTTTATTATGGAATGTGATGAATCACATTATGTTTTAAAAGTTGAAGATTCTGAATTTGTTAAACTACTTATGAATAGGTTATTAACAAACTAATGTCAAGAATTATCAATGTGTATTTGTAATGTCCTAAATAGAGAACAATGTAGTTTTGCTCTAATTGCTAAGTATATATAGATAGTCTATATATTACAAAAGGCAAGTGGGAGTTTTTTTTTATCTTGAAAGATAAAATTACAAGATACATAATCTTCTAAAACACACTAGTAAATATCATGATAAGGTTAGACATGTAAATGATAGACCTCATGATGATGGAATTTTCATTCATAGATCTGCAAGGATATCTCAGATATTTGACTTATATGCTGAGAAATATGAGTTACAGGATTATAGTAAACCTGATAATCATTATGATGGATTACCAAATATTTAATTGGGAAATTACTCATACTATGAATGTTAAATATGTTGTCCATAAAGATAATCAATTTTGGAAATTTGGTTTATCTTAATAGTTAGACTAGAGAATGGAAATGAGTTTCTTCAAAGAGATGAAAAACCCTAGTGGTTTGAATTTCTATGTAGAAATCATATGGACAATATTGTACACATATTTAATGCATGTTTCATGACAAGATTATTGATCACACTTAAGCAATTAATTATGATTGAATATTCTTTTCTAGACACATTAAATATATAAAGATGATAATTGTCATACTTGTTTTCATTAATATGAAATATGACAATGGAATATCAAAACTCTTTCTTGAGAAATTGCTTGAGCGAGGACGGTAAGTAATTGAAAGGTTTTTTGAATTCATATAATCTTTGAAAGTGTACGAAATGCAAATAATTCATGAATGGATAAATGCATGCATCTATGAAATTATTCTTATGTTTAATTATTAAATCTCATTTTCGATTTATAATTAAAATAAGATAAATTTTAAGTATTCCTGAAAGCTAGTGGGAGTATTATGTTAAGTCTCTTAAATCTTATATGTTGTATAACATATAGTAAGTAACATTCCTTGTAAGCTAAATGTTAAGTCTTAGATTGGAATGAAACTTCACTTGTAAGATTTAAGAATTAAAACATACAACCTTGAAATATATGTTTATTGTTAATAAACATGTGCAGTAAAATAAATGATTCTAATAAAACATGATATATCATTTGGGAAATTGATAAATATCTTTTGACAAGATAGAACGTGAATGAATTCTAAGGTTGACCTGTAGATTCATCATGTACATCATGTTGTGTATTAAAATTGTTGTATCATTCTTGAATAAGAAGTGATTTGAAAACATTGATATCTAACTAAAAGTTATTAGATAACTTGTGTAATGAATATTCTAAAAGAATTACATCCTCAGCCTGGAATTGCTCCTAGATTCTATGGATGAACAATATGTCAAATGTTGTGAAAATTGTCATCAGCTTTAAACTTGAAAGTTAGGAAAGCATCAAACATTACACAATAAGATATTAAAGTTTACGGAGTTTTAATGAGCATGTTGTTGTTTGTATACAATGATGCTGGTTTAATTGAGATGACACTCAATACTAGTCATGGTAGGATTTCATCCTTGTTAATGGCCATGTGAACTAGTTATGATACTAAGAGCACAGTTGCATTATACATTAAAAGAATAAGAATACTTTAAACTTAAAATTGTTTGGAAGTTTAATTGTCATAAATTGGTGATAGAGGATGTCACACACTTTATGAATTATTATGTGAATTGGTGAATGCACACATACGAGGACTTCATTAATTGAATTATTGAAATAAGTATTCTCAAAATTATGATAGATCAAGTTGGTTGATTTATGTCTTGTCAACAAGTATGATTGTCATTACTTGAGGCATAATTCATCAACTGGAATTTTCATGCATTGATCTATTTGGTATTTGGATAAGGGTTGTTAAACAATTGTTATAATAAATCAAATACTTGGTATGTTTGATTTTATAATATATTGTATCCTATATTTGCATGTTTAATCCGTGAATAAATTTATTTATTCTAAATCGTCCGTTGTCAATTATTGATATGGGAGTATCATTAAACTAAGACAAATCTGAGAGATATGGTAGAATATACTTGAAAGTATATTGATGAGAATGCATACCAATTTCAGATAATATTCAATGAATTGAATATAGGACTTATCCCAACTACATAATTTACTTTATGGATATTGTTGTTAAGTAAATTATGAATAGTTATCCTCAGACTTGAGATACCAGATAAGTGTCATGAATGTAGTGCACTTCTGTGGAACAACTTAACGCTATACGTAACTGGTAGCCATAAGGGTTGTTTCCTGAAGTGTTGCAAAGTTTGTGGGTTATTCTCGTAGTCAAGATAGAATTTGTTCCTTCAAATTTATTTTGGAGTTTAATACTACTGGGCCCCTCGTAGGGTTGACAAGATGTTTGCGTGGCCACGCCCAAAGATCTCCCCTGAATATGTTCAGAAGATTTGGTAATCTTGTTCAATCACTAATAACGAGAAACAGAATGGTTGAATAAAGAATGACTTAATTCCATATCTTTATTTAACATGGTATTAGAAACAAAAGGATAATAATAATGAGAAATCATTAAAAGGTTTTTTCCAGGAGACCTTACTCGAGTCGTGCTAGAGGCATCGAAGTGTTGCTAGACGCTAACCAATGTGATCACACTATTAAGATATATCCAAGTGGGAGCTGTTGGTTTTATGGATATAAATTAGTAGTCGTGAGTTAGGATCGAACTCGAGACCTATGGGATTGCACGCGTTGCGTATGAGATTTAATTAAGTCACGAAATATTTATATGGTCGAACTAAGAAAATAAAGGGGGTTGAGTGTCGAGTTTTGAAAATTAAAGAGGTGCTAGCAAAGACTTGTTGGACAAGTTTTAATACTATATAAACATACCATTTTGTCTCATTCGAGTAGATAGACAATCGACAGAAAAGAAAAGCAACTTCATGATTTATTAATTCATGAGTCATACGCATGTATGCATGATCGTCAGTTATGCATGTGATACAATCAATTAATAATGATATTCTTGAATAGTCAAACACATGAATTGCTAATAAGCATGAAGTGTATAATATTGGTTTCATGATTATTTTACTTACATATATGTGTTTGACAGATGTAAGTAAAAAGATTTGACTATATATTTAATTGTGATTTGAACTAGCATTCTAATTAAATCGCTAACAATACGCGCGTACATAATCGTAGAGAAATCCTACTTTGGATTTTGGTGATTTACACTATTCGACTTTATTAAGTCGACTAGCACTCCAACCCTAATTAGGGTTTATCTCAATTGCTAGTTTGTGGAATTGATTCTTGTTCGGCTAGAATCAAGAAAAGGTACGCATATTCTTCTTATGTTAATTAATTATTTGTTAATAAATCCTATACGCTTCCGCACTTACTTTGATGTTTATTGTTTATATTTATGATTGTCATGTTATATAATTCCAACAGAGGCTTCATCTTATGCCTTTGTGGCCTCGAGGGCCCAATCTTGGGTGCTTCAGGACCACATCTTACGCAGCAGTGGTGTATGCGACATGGATTATGATTATGATTGTGCTTTGACTTGTCTTCGTGATATGATTCCAAGTTTTGACTTTGGCGGTTTCACTAAAAAGGACACCGCCCCCACTAAAGCCCAACACACATTGGCGAGTGCCCTTTTTAGCAAGATTGTCTAGGACATGGAAGTTCACTTCGAGATGACCGTTAGACAAAAAGCTGTTTTTGAGTGTCTGCGTGCACCACATGCTCAAAAATTTCTCCTTGCCATTCCTATAGATGGTCTCGGTCAACATATGTCGACGATTGAGTATCGCACTATCCTTAAATATCGCCTCATGATCCCAATTTTTTCGGTTGATGAAAGTTGTCCAGTTTGTCACAAAGCTTGTTTGGACTCATTCGGAGAGCATGCAGTTCATTGTAAAGAGCTTCCGGGGTTCAAATACCGACACGATTTGGTTAGGGATGTTCTTTTTGACATATTTAGGCGGGCTGGGATTTCAGTTAAGAAAGAAGCACCTGTGAATTTCTTGACTGACCCGATGGAAGGAAGATCGACACTTAGACCAGCTGACATTTTGGTCTTTGGATGGATAGGAGGGAAACATGCTTGTGTAGATCTAACGGGGGTTTCTCTACTTGTGGGATTGGGGAATCATGCTTTTACGGCAGGTCAGGCTGCTTTGAAAGCCGCTTCGTGCAAAGTAACCAAACACGAGAAAGCGTGCCTTGATAACGAACACGCGTTTATACCTTTTGCATTTGATACATTTGGCTTCCTTGCATCTGAGGCTGTGGAGCTGCTCAAAAGAGTCCAACGGGTTATGCATGGCAATGTTACGACCCCAAGGTCTCTGAATGTAGTTTTTAAAAGACTAAGTTTTGCTATTCAAAAAGGGCTAGCAGCGCAGCTTGTTGCCCGCTTGCCTGTCGTTTCAGTGTAATATTCTAAGTGTACTATATCCTTATCAAATTAAATATATAAAAAATAGATATTTAGATCTACAGCAAACAAATATTACCCGATCTGTTGGTTTTGTATGAGTCACAATATCGACGAGTTCAGTTGATGTTGTTAGTGTGCTTTCGGTTTCCGGCAAGTGTCGGTGGGGTTTAGCCAGTGGTTGTTTCCATAGTTGATGTTATTTGTATGTGTACGTGTGTGTTTGTGAGCCTTTTGTAGATGAGAAAAAGAACTTATGTGGTTTATTTGGTTTATTTTTTCAAGCACTCCCTTTAATAACCATTGTAAAAAACATGAAAAAGAGAAATGGAGGGAGAAACATCCCGCTTTTTAATTTTGAATTTTTTGAAAATGAATCTTTAATATAACGGTTATTAACAACCGTACTATAAAGTGTTATATGATAACTAACCGTTTTAAATAAGATTTATTTGGAACGGTTTTACAAAAAAGTGTTCTATAAAATAGTTTTTTCTATTTATTATAGCGGTATGATGTGAAACAGTTATAAAAAGAGCGTTGTAAAAAATACTTTTTGTAGTAGTGCTAACAACAGTTAATAACAAAATTTAGACGAAAGATACACTAAATTCATGCAAAACTACAATCATATTAAATTAGAGATGTCATTGAAGTAATAAAATGAAATTAATTATTACCAATATTTAACACAACATCAAAGAATTGGTAGATATTTAGCGGGGTCATTTGTTCCCTCCGAGTTATATGTAGCTCCGTCCATGGCTACATAAAAGGGTTTGACCGTGTGTGTTTTTGCTTAAGAAGCTAACTAGTCCGGTTGCATAATGTGGATCTTTCGAGCCTTGTTTCATCGTATAAACCTTCACGGCCTGAAAAACATGTAAATTCCAAGCTCTCCATATCCACCACAGAGCACATAGAACTATAACATCGAAAAAAGAACTTGTTCTCTCACCTAAACTTAAATCACCATCAATCCATCATATATAGGCCACATCAAGAACATTATATTCAAGGGGTTGTCAAAAAGGATCACATCCAACCCCCACCAATCGAATCCCTTTTATCCTTACTAAGATTCCTATTAATAATTAATCTTCGTTGTAAGTTTTATACGGAGTATCATATTAGTTTCTAATCTTTCAAACAGTTTGATTTTATCCCCAGAAAAATCATATCGCATCTCTACTCCACTCTATGTTTATCTATAATGTTGTGATAACTTGACAACCTTAATTGCATCCTGTATGCCAAGACATAAGTGCTAATATTTGTTTGATTATGAGTGACTCTTAGAATGTATAAGAACGTAAAGCTGCTTAAGGTTTTTTTTATTTTTTATTTTTTATTTATTTTTATTTTTTTTATTTTTTTAATAAAAATACTATGTAACTATGTTTGAAGTTTACTATACTAGACAATGGCATTAAAAAGTGTGTCATCTCAACCAAAACTAACTACTAACGAAGCATAGCCACTTAGCTAATAAGGCATATAGGAATGACCGGTTTTTTAGGCCCGTCTAGTTTAGGGTTAGGCGTCTGTTCTTATTTATTCTCAATGTATTCTCATTTATTTAATGAATCTGATCAATATTTTGTTCATTTCCCCTCTGATTTTTATATGGCATCAGAGCCATGATTCATTTGTTCGTAAGTTATTGTTAATCGAAAATTCTGTAAACGTGATTGGGGAATGAAACAGGCGGTTGTTAATTTTCGGTTGAATATATAATCTAGTCATATATTTACACTTGTAGCCACTGATTCGTGAATTCACAATTTTGTTTTCAATCTGTTTAATTGGAAATTTGCTTAATTCATTCCTTTTTGGAGTTCCCATTGTTTGGATTTGTTTAGAGAAGGATTTATAATTGTTGAATCAGTTTGATTTTGGATTTGGAATTGTTGTTGATCGTTTGGAGATATATATTATGTTTGGGTTTTTTCTTTTTGTTTGGTCTGGTTTATGTATTGGTCGGATTATGTTTGGAAGTAGATATGTTCGAGTTTGGTAATGTTTAGTTTATTGGTAAATTAGTTGATACGGTTTGGTCATGTGTTTATTGGTTTAATGGTTAATAGTTTCGTATTAGTATTGATATCGATTTCGGTATTATTTGATGTGTTGGTTCGATTTGGTTTTGTTAATAAGGTTTCACGGCTATTGTTTGGTTCGACATCTAAATTAGTTCTTTGTATATCAGATTCGGTTCGGTTCAGTTTTGGGTTATGATTTCGCTTAGTTTGGTTATCAGTAATGGTGATGTTATAGTCTTTACTAATCCGACTATGTCTTGAGTAGTTATGTGTAGCATCTAGGCATCGACAACATATTTTGGTTCCGTCTGGTTACGCTTTGGTTCTGCATTGGTCCTGCCTAGTTATGTTTGGTTCTGCATCTGTCTCATTTCACATGGTTCTGCGTTTGGTTTCGCACTTGGGTGTCTGATTATGTTATGCACCTGTCTGGTTATATTTGTCTGAATCTGTTGTTCTTCTCTGTATATGTGTGGCTTTGCTCTCATTCTGCATCTGCACCTATTTGCCTGCTCCGTCAGCATCTGTCTACCTGAATTTGCTATGTATGCATGTGTCCGCCTGAATATGCTCTGTTTGCATCTGCTTGTCTGCCTGAAGCTGCTATGTCTGCATCTGTCTATCTGCCTGAATCTATTATGTCTACATCTGCTTGTCTCAAACTATTCTCATTCATCTTCGTAATTATGTTGCTCTACTCTGATTTTGATTTTTTGCAATGACTTCGGTCCGTCTGTTTCAGACTTGAATATTATCGTCTTATTACAGTTTGGATTGCATCGGATTGAGACTCCGTCTAGGACCAAGTTTACACTGTGTGACACTCTGATATTCATTTATTTTTAAATTTTATTTTATTTTCTGTTTGACAAACTCTCAATATTTACCGATGCAGCATTGCGAGTTTTAGAGGGGATGTTAGATAATAAGGCCTATAGGCCCGACCCATTGTTTAGGCTCGTCCAGTTTACGGTTAGGTTTGTTTGTTCTTATTTATTCTCTATATATTCTCATTTGTTTAGTGACTCTTATTAAAATCTGTTCATTTTCCCTCTGATTTCTACAATCATAAGCGTGATGAAGCAATGTTATCAAACAATATTTAAAAAAAAAATAATAAGATAGTACAAAAGTATTTTTTTTTTCAGCTTTATACAAGAAAAAGTATAGTAATTATTACACAAACTAGAAAATATCTAAAGAGGCAACCTAAAAGAAGGGGAATTTTCATTTGCTTACATTTATTTTGATGCTTACCAAGGGACAAATCTCCACCATCCATCTAGAATCTAATAGTGGGGATTAACCTAAGATTTAATAGATAAACATAAGTCCATGTTTTTTTCTTGTTTTTTTTGTCTTTCCTTTTTATTCATTTTTTTGTCTTTTTCTTTTAATTCACGTTTTTTTTTTTTTTTTTTTTTTTTTTTTTTTTTTTTAAATTCACGTTTTTTTTAATTCGCGTTTTTTTCGCTTTCATACGTTTTCGTCCGTTTTCATACGTTTTCGCCCGTTTTCATACTTGTTTTTACGCTTTCATACGTTTTCGTCTATTTTCATGCATATTTATCCATTTTCTTACGTTTTCGCCCGTTTCTCCCGTTTTCTTACGTTTTTGTTCATTATTCATACGTTTTTGTCCATTTTCGTCCGTTTTCATACGTTTTCATACTCGTTTTTACGCTTTCATACTTTTTCATCGGTTTTCATACATATTCGTCCGTTTTCTTACGTTTTCGTTCATTTTCGTCTGTTTTTAAATGTTTTCAGACGTTTTCATACGATTATGAATATTACAAGTGATATTCTGTGATATTCATATGATCACAAGTGATATTCTGTGATATTCAGAATATAACTTGTGATATTTTAAATATCACAAGTGATTTTCAACTAATGTTTTGTAGCATCAAAATCACAATTGATATTCAGAATATTACAAAGTGATATATAGAAAATCACAAGTGATATTCAGAATATCACAAATATATAATTTGAATAGCAACTACATAGTTTGGGGGTAATTGTTAAATCTTATTTTATTTGCTTATAAGCTTATGTGATTTCGGTTTATGTTTCACAAGCTTAATTTGCTTATTTTGAAACTTATAAAAATATGTAAGTTTATATTTACCACGTATAAAGATAAAATGGTCAAATTTTGGTTTAGAGTTCATACATATTCGTCCGTTTTCATACGTTTTCGTTGGTTTTTAAATGTTTTTGGCCGTTTTCATATATCTCTGAATATCATAAGTGGCATTCTGTGATATCACAAGTGATATTCTGAGTATCACAAATAATATTCTGAATATCACAAGTGATATTCTGTGATATCCAGATGATCAACAAGTGATATTCTGTGATTTTCTGAATATTACAAGTGATTTTCAACTAATGTTTTGTAACATGAAAATCACAAGTGATTATCAGAATACCACAAAGTGATATTCATAATATCACAAAGTGATATTCAGAAAATCACAAGTGCTATTCTGAATATCACAAGTGATATTCTGAAAATAACTTGTGATAGTCAGAAACGTAAGAAAACGGACGAAAACGCATGAAAATGAACGAAAACGTATGAAAGCGTAAAAACACGTTTGAAAATGGATGAAAACGTATGAAAAATTGACGAAAACGAAAGAAAACTGATGAAAACGGACGAAAACGTATGAAAACGGACGAAAACGTATGAAAACGGATGAAAACGGACGAAAACATATGAAAATGTGTGAAAACGGACAAAAACGTATGAAAATGGACGAAAACGTATGAAAATAGACGAAAACGAAGAAAACGAAGAAAAAAACGCGAATGAAAAAAAAAACGTGAATTAAAAAAAACGAATTAAAAAAAAAAAAAAAAAAAAAAAAAAAAAAAAAAAAAACGTGAATTAAATAAAAAAACGTTAATTTAAAAAAAAAAGACAAAAAAAATATGTGAATAAAAAAAGAAAGACAAAAAGACAAGAAAAAAAACATGGACTTAGGTTTGCCTTTTAAATCTTAGGTTAATCCCCACCATTAGATCAAACTAGATGGATGGTGGGGATTTGTCCCTTGGTAAACATGAATTTATGGGTAAGCAAAATAAAGTGCCTCCCTAAAAGATATTAGATGAAGCATAGGCGTATTCCGAGTAGTCAGGGGTCTTAAAGTCCCCTTTGTAGGGATGAGCACGGTACCGGTCCCGTACCGATCCCGTACCAAATTAGTGGTACCGATTTTTTCACGAGCATAAATTAGTAGTACCGGTACCGCACCGAACGGGATTCGGATACCGGTACCGGTATCGGTACCGGTACCGGGAAATCGGGTGTTTCCCCCTTTTTTCGGGAATTTCTCGATTTGGTACAGGTCCCGTACCGAATTAGTGGTCCCGATTTTTTTTTCACCTTATTTCGTAGTCCCGGTACCGTACCGTATTTCAAGAATCGGTACCGTTTCGGTACGGTACCGGTACGGTTCCGGTTCGGTTCCGGGATTCGGTTCAAAATGCTCATCACTACCCCTTTGACATAGTTGTTCAAACTACCCTGATATCTCGGAACGAGATGTCTTTTTTTTTTTGCAAAAGAAGCCTTCTAAGGAGCTGATTCTAATTTCTTTAGTTATATAAATATATTTCTCTTATTGTTCAAAAATAAATAAATAAACAAATTAAGATAAATTAAGAATTTTAAATAAAGAAATTCCATATTTATCCAATTTAAAATTCATAATTCCATAGTGTTTTAGAAACATTGCACTTATGCATTAAAAATTTGTCTTTTGGATAAATACGGAATTATGACTTCTTAATAGAATATGAAAATTTCCCTTAAACATACGTATACATCTTTTAAAGGATGTATATGTAATTTTATAGGTTTAGAGGGATATATACCGCTCTATATATACGGCCTACCCATAGCCCTTCATAAACCTAAAAAAAACCCTAGTTGACCACACGATTCATCATGAGCTCCAACCATGATTCGGAATATATCCCATCAGATGATGATTATGATGGCGATGACATGGAATGCAGTAATAGCTATGCCTCCGATGACTCCAATGACGATGTTCCGCTCAATGATGTTACTAGTGAAGCAAAAAGTTACATTATATTAAAAGAAGATGATCTGATTCGATGTCAACAAGATGAAATCAATAAGGTAACTTCTACTATATTATCGATATCCAATGATCATGCTCTCATGCTGTTGTTAAAATATAAGTGGCGTGTTACTACAATTTATGATGATTGGTTTGGAGATGAAGTTAAAGTTAGAGAATCGATTGGTATGTTAGACGTTGACCACGATGTTAAGTTTCCTAAAATAAATAGAAGTATAGTTAATTGTGGTATTTGTTTTGATTCTGTTATGGTTAAGGATACCGCAAATTGTGGGTGTGGTCATGTTTTTTGTAAGGAGTGTTGGATAAGTTATGTTAGCACCGCTATTAATGATGGTCCGGGATGTTTAAGTTTAAAGTGTCCTGAACCGTCTTGTGGTGCTGCTGTTGGTCCCGATATGGTTAAAGTGTTGGTTGGGGAAAAAGAAAAGAAAAAGTATGATAGGTTTTGGCTTGGGTCGTATGTCGAGAATAATGACAAGATTAAGTGGTGTCCTAGTCCGGGGTGTGATTATGCTGTTGAATTTAATGATAAAGATGACTCTAATTTTTATGATGTTAGATGTGATTGTAAGTATGTTTTTTGTTGGAAGTGTGCCGAGGATGATGCTCATAGTCCATTAGATTGTGAAACTGTTGGTAAGTGGGTGTTAAAGAATACGGCGGAAGCTGAAAATACTAATTGGATTCTTGCATATACAAAGCCTTGTCCGAAGTGTAAGAAGTCGATTGAGAAGAATGCTGGTTGTATGCATATGTCGTGTAGATGTGGATGTCAATTTTGTTGGTTGTGTCTTGGTCCTTGGAATAGACATGATGGTACAGCTTGTAATCGTTTTAGAGAAGTGGTTAAAGTTAATGTAAGGGAACAACAACGTGAGTTCGCTAAGAAATCAATTGAGAGATATACACATTACTATGAACGTTGGGCTGCAAATGAAAAGTCACGGAAACAAGCCCTTTCGGATCTTCATCACAAGTTTCAACCTCATATTCAGCCACTTAGTGTGGTTTATGGTCAACCCGAGAGTAAGTTTCAATTTATCACTGAAGCTTGGTTACAGATTGTTGAATGCAGGCGAGTGTTGAAGTGGACATATGCATATGGATACTACATACCCATACACGAAGAGGATAAAAAGAAGTTTTTTGAATATCGGCAGGGTGAGGCAGAGAGTGCATTAGAAAGGCTTCATTATTGTGCCGAAAAGGAACTACCAACTTATATTCAAAGACGGGATAAAGAAGCAGCCACCCTGGAAAATCTCCATAATTTTAGTTTAAAGTTAACCGAATTGACTAAAACGACTCAAACGTTTTTCAAGAACTTGGTGAGGGCATTAGAGAATGATCTTTCAGTGGTTGACGATTATGATCTTTCATTGGCGAGGGCATTGGAGAATGATCTTTCAGAAGTTAACGATTATGATCTTTCAGAAAATGACGATTATGATCTTTCAGAAAATGACGATTATGATCTTTCAGAGGATGACGATGATGCACTTTCATACCAGTGGGTATTTTTTGATACTTAATGATGTACTTATGCTAATTTCTAATTCCTTGGTTTCTTTTGTCTCATTTATGACAAGGATGCAATCATAACATGCTCGTTTTTGTTATTCTTCATATTTTTAATAATAATCCCACTGTGATTTTTGATGTGGTTGTTTTTAGTGGAAACCAAAATACGTTACAGACTGGTGTGATCTAAGCCTTTTATTTTAAGGGAAAAAAAAAGAGTTTGTCTAGTTCATATAACAATGACGTTTTGCATGAATTAAATGTAAGCTTGACAACCTCTTAAACATGGTGATTACAAGAAGATATATACACACAATCACTACAACTGTTATGTCAAATGCACAAAGATTGACTAACCACGTTTTTCTAAACAGCGAGATGTATATATAATACTAGCT